>OVAP01001848.1:1216-21811 GCA_900406295.1 Aurinia saxatilis | reverse complement strand
TAGACAAATTAACAACTTCTACTTAGCTATTTGTTGAGCTTCAAACCAAATCAGGAAAACATCTTCTAGCTCCCTGTCCGAGACCTTACCCACATGGATGCAGTTACGTAAAATCCTATCCACCATTGAGACGAGAACAGCCGGGCTTCTAGCATCTTCATCATGTCGCCTTCTGTTTCGTTCACTCCAAATGTGGTAGAGCATAAACTGAAATACACTCTTCACCAAAAAACAAAAACTTTTGGACCCTTTTATACCATATATAATATCAACCAAAGAGTTCCAATCAGTAGTATAAGAGCTTTTAAGGAGGCCTTTTGCCAAAACATTCCAAACCTGAGTAGAGAAACTGCAAGCAAAGAAGAGATGTGGCACAGTCTCTTCTACTCCTACACATAAACTGCACATTGTATTAGCACATGTATTCCAATATTTCATTTTTTCCCCCGTGGCCAGCCTATTGTGAATAGCAAGCCAGCAGATAAAAATGTGTTTGGGTATAGCATGGCGAAACCAAAGTCCATCTGCCCAACTAACTTGCAAGCTTGATTCACGTATTTGTTCCCAAGTTTCGTTGGTTTTAAAATAAGATTTAAACTCCCCGTGACTGTTTCTTCATAAATGTGTGTCATTCTCATTACCCCTGCAACCAAGGACTACTTGCAGTTCTTCCTCTATGTGGTTGAGCAAAGGACTGCGATGATCTCTACTCCGTAATTAAACAAATTGAATTTTGTAACAAACCTATATACTTATCAACCTGGCAAACAATATCAAATGATTATAACCTGCTTAAGAAATATATCAACATCAAATGATTGTAACATAACTAGGTTAGTTATGTTACTGTCGGTTCTTTCGGTTCTTTGATTCGGTTTCGGGTAAGAACCAGAACCGAACCGATATNCGTATTTGTTCCCAAGTTTCGTTGGTTTTAAAATAAGATTTAAACTCCCCGTTACTGTTTCTTCATAAATGTGTGTCATTCTCATTACCCCTGCAACCAAGGACTACTTGCAGTTCTTCCTCTATGTGGTTGAGCAAAGGACTGCGATGATCTCTACTCCGTAATTAAACAAATTGAATTTTGTAACAAACCTATATACTTATCAACCTGGCAAACAATATCAAATGATTATAACCTGCTTAAGAAATATATCAACATCAAATGATTGTAACATAACTAGGTTAGTTATGTTACTGTTGGTTCTTTCGGTTCTTTGATTCGGTTTCGGGTAAGAACCGGAACCGAACCGATACCTACTGGATCCAAATCTTAGGAACCAATGGGTATTTTTATAGAAATCGAACTGAAACCGATACTCATGTTTTCGGTTCGATTTGATTCTTCGATTCCAGTTATTGATGTTCACCCCTAATAATAATTCTCAAGAAGCATATGATATAATATCTTTTTCAGAATAGACACTTGGTCCATGGGGTCCAAATATTTTTGGTTACGAGAGAAAATACCATAAAACTTTTGAATATAGCAAAAAAGGTATATTGTAGTAATATTATATATATCTTTCAGCAGAATCCAAAAAGCTAAAAAGAAAGAACTACGAAAACAATACATGCAAATACACAAGAGACATGCGTGTCTGAGTGTTTGTGTTTTCGGGAAAGGCAATAGCTTTAGTGTGCACATGTGTGTATCCCTCCACTTCACAGGCGTACGAACACCCCTCCCTTTAAAACTAATGGGCCACACACACTCACTTTCACACAATTTGACTAATTTACCCTTCCTTTCTTCATTACCACACAAATCTAACAACTAATTGTCTAATTATGATTAGTCAAAGACGATTATTGTGCGTTAAAGAAGAACGAATCTTTCCCTAATTACTCAGATTTAGGGGTATTTTGGGTATTTCGAAGGAGACCCTTTAACTCTCTCGGTTCGGTTACACACTACTTACTATCTTCCCCTCTCACTACTACGACAGTAAGAAAAGAGAAGAGAAAGATAACAATGGCGGAAACTGAGAGACCCCACCGTTCATCAAGTATTAACAGCAACAACAACAACGCGAGTTCTTCATCATCTACCGATCTCTTCATCTGCTTCACATCTCGTTTCTCTTCTTCTTCCTCCATGCGTCTCTCTTCCCTCAGCCCAGCTCGTTCAGCTTGTCTCACCACTTCTCTAAGCCGTCGTCTCCGTACGAGCGGGAGCTTAAAGAACGGAGTCTTGAACTCTCCTATGTTTGGTGCTAGTACGAGAAAGAGATCTGGATCTGGCTTCGACAACAACAACAACAGTACGAATAACAACAGTACTAACATCGAGCCTTCGTCTCCTAAGGTGACGTGTATCGGACAAGTTAGAGTTAAGACAAGGAAACATGTCAAGAAGAAGATGAGAGCTAGATCTAGAAGGAAAAACGGAGGTGGTGGTGAGACGAGTTTCAGAAGATCTTCGAGTGAGCAAAATAACCAGAACAGAGATCGTTTGGTGCATCTTCCGGTTACTATCTGTGAGTCTTTGAGGTCGTTTGGCTCCGAGCTTAACTGCTTCTTCCCTTGTAGATCTTCTTGCACAGATAATACTCATAACCAGAACAGAGATCGAAGAGTTGAGAGTAATAACGACGGTTGTGGAGCGGTGTTTACGAGGTGGTTTGTGGCGGTGGAGGAGACGCCGAGAGGAGGAGGAGGGAAGAGGAGGGAGATAGAGTTAGTGGTAGGTGGAGGAGATGAAGAAGAAGAGGGAGATAGTAGGNCGGTGTTTACGAGGTGGTTTGTGGCGGTGGAGGAGACGCCGAGAGGAGGAGGGAAGAGGAGGGAGATAGAGTTAGTGGTAGGTGGAGGAGATGAAGAAGAAGAGGGAGATAGTAGGAGGAGGACGAGGAGTAGGAGACATGTGTTTGAAGGGATAGATTTGAGTGAGATTGAGATGGAGATGAAGAAGACGGAGAAGACGAATAGAGAGAGGGAAGAGATTGGGAGGATTAGTATATGTTCTCCTCCCAAGAATGCTTTGTTGTTGATGAGGTGTAGATCTGATCCTGTTAAGGTTGCTGCTTTAGCTAACCGGGTTAGAGAGAGGCAGTTGTCTTTGAATATTGGTGATGGTGGGAATGAGGAAGAAGAGGAGGAGAGGAGAAGGAGGTTTGAGTTGGATTTGGAAGATAAGAAACGGATTGAGTTGTGTGAGAAGTGGATTTCTGGTGACAGAGAAGATGTTGTGGATGCTGCTGCTCCAGTTGTGGAAGAAGCTGCGAATTTGGTGAAAGAACAAGTTGTGGAAGCTGAAGAAGAAGAAGAAGATATCAAAATGGAGGAGGAGATTGAAGCAACGTTTATGAAAAACATTGAAGATGAGATCAGAAACGTGTTCGAAGAAGAAGAGGAGAAACGTATGGCTGAGATGGAAGAAGAAGAAAGGAAAGAGGAAGAGGAAGAGGTTGTTGTTNAAGAAGAAGATATCAAAATGGAGGAGGAGATTGAAGCAACGTTTATGAAAAACATTGAAGATGAGATCAGAAACGTGTTCGAAGAAGAAGAGGAGAAACGTATGGCTGAGATGGAAGAAGAAGAAAGGAAAGAGGAGGAAGAGNCTGAGATGGAAGAAGAAGAAAGGAAAGAGGAAGAGGAAGAGGTTGTTGTTGTTGCTGCTGCTTCTGTGGTGACTGAAAATGAGGAAAGATCCGAGCAAGGAAACAGAGAACCCGACCCGAGTCCGGAGATAGTGAAAAGAGGAAATCAACAGGAGGAGAAGACGGCAGGGACGCCGTATAAGGTGTTACCGGATTGTTTGTTGTTAATGATGTGTGAGCCGAAGCTGTCCATGGAAGTATCCAAGGAGACTTGGGTTTGTAATGCAGATTTCGTTAGATGTTTACCGGGAAGACCTCCGGCTAAGAAGATACCGGAACCAACCGGAGATAATCAGCATCATCNATTGTTTGTTGTTAATGATGTGTGAGCCGAAGCTGTCCATGGAAGTATCCAAAGAGACTTGGGTTTGTAATGCAGATTTCGTTAGATGTTTACCGGGAAGACCTCCGGCTAAGAAGATACCGGAACAAACCGGAGATAATCATCATCATCAGCATCAACCCAAGAAGAGAATTGTCACAGCTGTTGATTCCTCTAACGTGTCTTCTCGTCGCCGTTCTATTGATAAACCACCGCTTCACCAAGCTTTGTTACAGCCCCCACGGTCATCTTGCTCATATCCAGCAGCTCCGCCGATAATTACGGCGGCTATTGGTGGTGCTACGGCGGTTGGGGGCCAGAAAGTAGCCGGAGGTAATAACAAGGCTTATGAGCCACCGGTTTTGCCACGTTGCAAATCGGAGCCGAGGAAGTCAGCTTCTAAGCTTGCGCCGGAAGCTTGTTTTTGGAAAAATCGGAAGCTCGAGCCGCACCCTCCGGCGACTGTCGGAGTCGGCGGCGGCGCCGGAGTAGGGTTCTAGAATAAAGGGAGGGGTGTGAGTTGGGAATAAAGAGAAACTATTTGGGTGTAATAGTAATTTCAAAAAAATACTATTTGTCCTTGTTTGTAAATTTTTTGTTTTGTTAGTCATAATTCATTTTCTTTCGCTATGCCAATGTTTTTTGTCGTGAAAATCTGTATCCTTTGTTTTGTCTGTTAGTCTAATGTCTCTTCTCCCATTGTAGATAAAGTCCCATCGATACTAACAACTACAACTAACGCTTCCCAACAAACAGATGTTTACACAATAAATTCAAATGACAAAACCAATTTGTATTTATTTTGCTATAAGGATATGATATATAATTATTACATTACATGTTTCATAGTACAAATACATTAATCACCTGAGCTTTGATCTTCACTGCTTTTATCTACTTCATTGTTGTTATTTGACGAGTCTCCAGACTCTGTTGTGGTTGTGGCTGCCTTCATGTCATCAGACTCTTCATTGAAGGCTAATTGACCAGAGTAAAGGAGAAGTCCCACCGCGTTGATACCAAAAACAAAAGTTGCGAGGTAGCATATACCGTTGATGATAGTTCTGCAGAAAAAAATGAACAGTTTGATATAAGAAATAAAAAGAATGGTTTGAGATGAACACAAAGAATGTAGTAAAGCCTATAATATACCTTACGGTTACTGTGATTTGCCTAACCTGCAAAGAGATATAAGACAAAGATGAACCTTTTAGAGAAGATTATAGTTTTGACAAGAATAGATACTTCACTCAATGATTGTATAGCTAGTTGCACATAGAATTTACAAAGCATGGACTGGACAGACTCTTACAGAACACAAGCAATGATCAAAAAGGGTTTTGTTAAAAAAGGAACTAACTAAGACTCTTTAAAGAGATTTGTGTTTCGAGAAGAATAGGTCCATTACATAATGAATATAGCTAGTTGCACAATGAATTCAAAGATCATGGATTGAGGAGAACTTATCCATCATCACTCTTATCTCTCAATTATAAGCATTTACCATTACAGCCATTGGGACCATGATGATACTTATCCACCACTTTTTGAATCTTCAACAATGAGCATTTACTGATGACATAGAGACCACAATGATACTTGGGAAACAAGGTATACTATTATTTACCAAGACCCAACACTTAAAGCAAAGATATACAAAAACAGGAACTTTGACACACAACACACAAGCAATGATGCTGAAATCAGAAGGGTTTAAACAAGAGTGAGACGAAAACAAACCGAGAAGTTATCAGCAATGGTCTGGCGATTGAGTGCTGCTTCAATAGTAGTAGTGAACTTGTAAAGAATAACAGCAATGACTCCCGCTGAAATCGCACCGAGAAAGGCCTGAGCAGCAGATGGAGTGGAATTACCTCCTTCAATCGGAGCTGATCCCATTGCTTTCAGTCTATCCACTGCCTCATCTTTCAACGATTTCTTCACTCCAGATGATCTAAACGTCTACACAAATTCCACAACCAAACCACACATTTTCTCCTTCTCAATTCCACAATTACTGATGTAACTAATTCGATTCCTAATTCACAGAAACAGTCTCTTGGTGCTATCTTAAGCATATCTAGGGTTTAAGGATGATGAGGATTGAAAAATTTACCATCTCTTTGGAGCGTTTAGCACGTCGTCGAATGGATCGGAAGAGGAAGACAGTGATGGCACCGGTAAGCATGACGCTGGTGGCTAATTGGAGAGGGGAAGGGTCATCGGAAGTGGCGAAGATGGAGTTAGTAGACGAGAACGGAGAGTAAGAAGGCGGAGGAAGCTCAATGGGACCTTCTTCTTCATCCTCCGACGCCACATCGGTGATTTTGTTGACGGCGGATATTCGGATTCTATCGGGTCGTCGGGTAAAAGCGGAGAGGGAAGGAAAGTGGGAGAAGGAGATAAGACGCGTCGTCCGGTGACGGTGAGGAAGAGAGAAGGAGAAGAGACATTGGTGGCTCTGCAACACTGACATTTTTTTTCCTTGGATTTTTATCTTCACCATTAACGTCCTCAAATATCCTTTACTCGAAGCCTCTCCCTGCTCTAGAAGGTTTCTCTTGGAATACTTGAGAACAAAACTACTACGAAAATGTTCTAATTTTGTTTCCTTTCGTTCCATTGGTTTTATCATGTAAACCTGTGGGATGATAGTGAGAAATATCATAGAACAAAAACGGAAAAGAAAGATCATAGAACAAAAACAGAAAACAAATATTGTAAATGTTCAAAACCATAAACCTTCATACTAATAAACAAAAATAATTTTAAACAAATACTAAATCAGAGTCTCAACAATTTTGCAAATGCACACGAAAACCAGACACCCACCACTTCATACACCCTCCAAGTAAATACTAATACACTCTCTTTTTGTTTTTTGGACAAATTTGGTTTTAAGATAAAATTATTACAACGCAAAAAAATTGGTTACAAACAAAAAACAAAAAAAACTAGTTGAAAAAAATGGCAAAAAAAATTAACAAGAGTAGCTTAACCAATTTGTACTGCAGATAAATCAATTTAAATTGCTGAGAAAGTTGNTTGGTTACAAACAAAAAACAAAAAAAACTAGTTGAAAAAAATGGCAAAAAAATTTAACAAGAGTAGCTTAACCAATTTGTACTGCAGATAAATCAATTTAAATTGCTGAGAAAGTTTTAAAGTTCTGTAAAACTAATATCGTTCTAGAATTATTATTTTTTGTTGTCATAAACTTTTTAAAAACATACTATATACTATCGACAATGTAGTTGATAAAAGAGACTAAATTCTTACTAATGAAAATGATTGGAATTTGTCTAGTAGCAATTTTAATGTATACATTAACAACTTGAATGCAAGATAATGTGGTAACACAATTGATGTGATTAGAATTGTCTAATTTCACAATAATAACAACCACATGTGTTCCACTGTGAATAAGTAACATTACTCTCTTATTCGCAAAATTATATATACATTATATTTGTTTGCCGCATGTGTTCTTTTTAAAAACAATATAGGTTTTAAACTTCTTACTTTTTGTTATTTTTCGCGAAAATACGACATTTTACATGATATCACACACTCAATATCATATGTTTTTCTAAAATGTGATTTACATACATAAAGTCATAATCTCACTGGATTGTCTTATAAACCATTTGAGTGCATTCTTCACATTATTCCAACCCACTTTGGCCATCAAATCACCAGCACACATTATTATGTTTTGCTTATTTATTTTTGGTAAAATAATAGATGAATGATTTTTAACAAAAAAAAAGGAACGAAAGAATGTGAAATGAGTGTTATATGTATAGAAACCCCTTTTTTATGGTTAATGAAAACGAATGATATCAGCATTCTTGCCGAACATTACTTGCCACGGTTCGAGCCCAAAACTTGATTTGAGCTTTCATGTCTTTATTAGAATCATTTGGAATCCAAACCGGAATTGGCTGTCCCACCACCGCCGCCGCAGACCGATTTTTTGCGGTGGCGCGTGGGATGATCCTCCTCTGTTTTTCTTCTTCTTGTTTCTTCTCTGAACCAATGTCTAATTCCTTCAACATCAAAATCTCTTTTGTATCGATGCTGCTTACGGTCTTACGCAACGTTTTAGGATTTGCGCTTGTTTGTGACTTGGCGACCAATTCTTGAATAGCTTCTTCTGATCTCGAGTTTCTTGGTGGTCTATGCCTTGGAATGCTTGAAATCTGTACAACGTTTTCAAACTTTCTGATCAAACTCACATTCCCACACAAGACCGAAGAATTAGAAACTAATAATGATGGCAGGAATTTATTTACCTTTGGGGTATTCTGTTTCTTTGGAGTGAAACCTGAAGACGAGCTAGCAATGGCTTCACGGATCAAGAATCCCATCCTAGAATCATCGCTCTCTTGATCTTGAAACTCATTTTCATCATCTTTTCTTCCTATGTAACTCGGTAATGTCTGAGTTCTCTGTAAACTCCCTCCCATCGGACAACACTGAGCACTTTTGTTGTTACTATTAGTACCTGTTCTGTTCTTTCTACAACCTTCTTTTATTCCCTTTTCTCGAACCACAGGTTCCTTCTTTTGCAAGTAATTTCTTCGTTCTTGAACCCTAATCTTCTCAGAGAATTGCCTTCTCATCTTATTTATCTTCTCAGGCTTACCTCCACCTTCTTTTTTCTCTATACATGGAGGTGGAACCAAGTCTACCTCCGTTGAAGCTTCTACGAGCTTCTTCTCCGAATCGAAATCTTCAACTTTTGGGAATTCGGGTTTGGGACAAGTGGAAGAGGAAGCAGCAGAAGGAGAAGGAGAAAAAGGGTAAGGATCTGAATGACAGTACCTCAAGATTCTTGACCTTCTGTCAAGTAAGTTATCAAAGAACCAGAAATCTTCGAGAAGATCATCAATGGCTTCGATTTGTTCCAACTCTTGATGATCGTTCGGACAGGAATCCATTTTTATTCAGACAAGAGATAAGTTTTTGTTCTGTCTTTCTTTCTTCTTCTTTTGTTCGGTTTGTATATGAAGTATAGAATTCCGGAGACTTATTAGAGAGGAGGTGCCCATGTGGGCAACCATTCAGCACTTAATTTTTTAAATATTATTTTTAATGTTTTATGTGGAGTCAATTTTTTGTTTTATCACGTAGAAAACCAAATAAACTCGAATGAATTGAGACTTATTCCAAATATGTAAGATTCTTTCGTTTTCAATTATTCTGATTTTTGGAGTCATTATATTTTACTTCCAAGAAAATTATTGACTCCACTATTATTCATTTCATTTACGAAATATCCTAAAAATAGTTAATTTAGGACTTTTACGGAAGCTAAACTGCATTATCTGACACTGATAAACCAAGAAAAACAATAATTAAGTATGTAAATGGATAATCACATAAAATTATACAACAAATCAAAAATGATTTCTGGCAACAACTAAGAAAAATAAGGTTTCCAACAAAAGGTATGATTGCTAAGAAACGGCATAATAAGCCCTGTCATGACAGTCAACATGCCATGTGATTCATAAACTAATAAGTAATAAATTGGGTTCCATACGATATAAAAGACAATACTATAGTCTATAGTTCTATTATATAAATTCTTTGTTCTCCATCGCCTCCTACGCAACAGCTAAGAATTCTAGTAACCTAATAAATACAAAGATTTTGATAATATCAAGATATATTATATTCCCTCCGTGTCTTAAAGAGTATCGTTTTGACTATTTGCATACAGATTAATAAAACATATTAAAAGTTCTATTTTGCCTCTAAATAATAGGTTGTCTGTTCATATTCTTATTTATTTTGAGGTTAAATTAGGTATTTAGTATTAAAAATTATATTGGAAAATGAAAACGACACTCTTTGTGAAACAAAAAAATTAGTCTAAAACGACACTCTTTAAAAAACAGAGGGAGTACAATGTAAAAGCAATAAATCTCGAGCTGNTTCTTATTTATTTTGAGGTTAAATTAGGTATTTAATATTAAAAATTATATTGGAAAATGAAAACGACACTCTTTGTGAAACAAAAAAATTAGTCTAAAACGAGACTCTAAAAAAAACAGAGGGAGTACAATGTAAAAGCAATAAATCTCGAGCTGTGAACCTCATACGTTTTCCAATTATAATCTTACATTGCATACGGCTATAATTAACTTTAATTATGTTGATCAGCCGTAATCTTTAAAGTATGACATGTGGCTAAGGATAATTAGAAATGGATAGAGAGTGAATTTAGCTGCGTACCTGAAGATTTGTTGACGATTCTGAGAAAATGAATGCTTCAGGGAAGTTAGGGGAAGACACATCACAGATTTACTAAATCTCAAAAGAAAGATATTAATTAGCAACCAAAACACAGAAGAAAAAAACTGGAACTTGAGCCAAGCACGGCTGATATTTTCCATACCTCCGAGATAAATTTACCACTGTGTAACACCATTTGATTTGAGTAACAAAAGATAAAAATGTTCAATCACTCAAAAAGGCTTCATCTCAGTTGCAATCAACTCTATGAGAGAACCAAGGCAGAGACTATCATATTTACAGTGCAAAGTTCGGTTTTCTTCGGTATTTACAGGAACCAATATTCCATCTTTGAAAGTGAATAATGGTTCAAGCCAAGTCTTAGGGCTTGGATATGATTTTCCTTTATCTAAGCTCCCTTGGTTTTCACCAGAATGACCACAACATTCGACTGAGGCAAGAAAATTACTGGATACGCTTTTGCAAGAACATACTTGGTTTTCTGGACATTCATCATGCTCTTCAACCTTTGCTTCCTGCGTAGCACCATTGTTTTTGGCAGAGATGAATTTTCTAACAGCAGCAATAAGCTCCACTGATAACGAAGACACTGCATCATGTATACCCTCTGTTGTGATGCAACTCCTACCAAGTCTCAATTCACGAGCAACTAATTTATGCATTGAATCTCGGAGGATGGAGACGCACTGGGAGCAGCAACGGTACAAACACACTACGCTAGGGTCATCCACAGGACTGGACCTTGCAGGTAGTTCACCTTGTTTAAGTGGTTCAGGCCTATCGTCTGCAGATTCCAAGCCATGAACTCCGTTCCGCGCCTCACGGTTATATGAGTTCGACAATTTGTGGGGATTGGGTTCCCTGGATTCAATTGGGTCGTTTTCGGAAATAGCTTTTCCTTGCAAAGCAGTGGCTGTTTCTGGAGTTTCTACCTCGCATGATGCATGGTGACATTCATTCTGTTCATGGTCAGCTGCAGGGGAGTTAAGATCAAGGAGAACAGCCTGCTGAGAGGAACTTAACCCTGAATCCTCAATCATCATTTCAGAAT
Source organism: Aurinia saxatilis (assembly GCA_900406295.1). Classification (NCBI taxonomy): domain Eukaryota; kingdom Viridiplantae; phylum Streptophyta; class Magnoliopsida; order Brassicales; family Brassicaceae; genus Aurinia; species Aurinia saxatilis. Next base: position 10,569 of record OVAP01001848.1, on the reverse strand, counting down.
TGGAAGTAACATCACCATTCTCTCTGATCAAAGTCAGGCCATCTGTACTATGGGTTGTAACAGGTCCAGTATCTTCACGAATAGGTTCATGATCTGTTCCAGTATGACCATTTGTTATCTCTACAACTGGCTGATGGTTGCCGCTAAGATTACTAGATGCTAAAGGATCTGGACAATTCATGTTTTGAGTATCTTGTTTCGGGTCTTCTTCTGACTCTTTAGATCGCTCAGATGGTCCTTGCTCAGTTGGCTCATTCCTCACAGATGGATTGGCTACGGAAGAAGCCAATTGATTTGTTGAGTCTGTTTGAGCATTCGATTCAAAACTGTAAACAATGAAGTTGTGTTAGATATGCAGTAAGCTTTAAAGCAAACATATTAAAAACAAATTATTTCAAAGCGTACCTTCTCATTGCATATACCCAACCATTAACCAGATCTTCCAGGTAAGCAACTTGAGACAATATTCGAATATATCGACATCTGTCCTTTCCAGCATCGATTTTTACATTGATCCGCCGAACTAAGAGCTCGAGAACTTTCCGTACCTCAAAGGAGACTTCCCTCAGTGATATATATGTTCCTCTATACGCTGATAATCCAACAGCAACAAGGCCTCTGACAATGCCAGATGAATCTTTGCCTTTAACATTGTTGGAACCCAAAGCAGTAACAGTCTGCTCTGATGAATTACAAGGACGAATGATACACGAATTAAACGGCCATCCTCTCCATGGACCAGAAGCATCTGCACTCGGCCCTTCCTTAAGCTTTGATGTCACCCAACAAAGCTCAGCAAATTGAGGATAACGTAGAATTTGATCACCATATGTAGAGATAGCTAACTCCAGGCTCGATTTCGCTTTCATATTTAGGCTGATAGGTAATGGTGGCACTTTTAAAGAAACTTCACCCAGAGGTTTTGATTTCACACCTACTTCTTCCCCGGCGCCATGATTAGTGTTACTCTGATAAGCTGCATCTCTGCAACCCTGGTCATGATCCTCCTTTTTGTATTTCTTCTGTAAGTCATAGTGAGTATGAGTTCCCTGGTGCACCAGATGAAGAAACACTTGGATTGCCCGCCGTGACAACTCAGTAGCAGACAGGTCAATGGCCATGTCCTGGTCAGAGTTTTCAACGACTTGCACAGTGAACTGTGGAACAGCCTCAGACATAGTTGGCTGATACTCCTTTGATAAATCGGTCTTAAAGAACTGTTGTATCTTAGGAGGCAGGAGTTTGTAGGGCATGCCAGAAGTAGCCTATTCCGAAAAAATAAACAACTTTAGTCTCAAGTGTTGACAGTCTTCTTAAAGATTGCTATTTAACAAAGATCGGAATGCCGAGATTTGAAACTGCAGAGTAAACTATACTAAGACTCACTTTAAACTTCACAAAATACAAAAAAAAAACTAACAAAATAAACAAGAATTCCGGACAGCCAACAATGATAATATATTGAGAAAACGATATTACGTAAGGAAGTAGTAGATGTCAAGCATACCAGAATCATCATCTTTGTGGAAACTCGCAATGATTCTACTTGCTCAAAAAAAGTGTTCCAAGCATGTGAAACTCGACCAGTATTCTGTAACTCTGCTTCTGGAAATATGGGAGAAGAATTTTCTTTTACAGAATCATTGTCACGCTGAACCTCCTCATCCAGTGGAGTTTCGGCCTCTACAGCCCACAAGTCAATCCTTGGCATGAATACCACACATGACTTCCTGCTAGCACATTTAACTACAAGCAGACCACATATTCTAGTTAATAGTTCAGTGGAAATGTGCATTTGATGCAAAAATTAAAACAATGTATGCAGCTGCGTAAAATCCGCATCAGGAAGTGCAAGCATGAAAATTTAATAACGAAAAACGTACTTAATAAGTGAGTTACGCCTAACACCAGATCCCCATTTCCTTCTTGTGAAATTGTCGCTGTGTCTATCTTTTGCATTTCTGTATTTCCAATAAAACAATGCAAGATACAAGAAGCCAGATGTCGCTGACCAGATTTAGGTCCTCCAGCAATAAGCAGTTGGAACCCTGATTTGCTCACTGATTCTGAAGAATTATTCCCCAAAAGCCCAGGATGTCGATAGGCTCTATGTACCATGAATTGTGTAGACCCCGAACTACAGTCACCAGCACCAGGGGCGCTCGGAACAGATTTAACCAAGTCACATCCTCCATCCAGAATCCCAGCATATGAAAATCTTTGAACTAAGTCTTTCACAAAATCTACTTCCTGGAGAAGGCTCTCAACATGAGACCACCACCAACCCTCGGTTATCTTCTTGTCGCTCAAAGCCGAACAGATCAAATTTTGGATATCAACAGCAGCTTTGGAAAGAAGAGGTGGTAGCAAGATGCGTTCTTCAAGATGAAAAGCAATGAGTACAGAACACAATGGTGCCAATAAAGAAGGCACCAAGTAAACAGGAAGAGGAGAAGAAAATATATCGCTAGCTGCTGATCCTGCTCCTCTACGTGAACATGGGGGTGGGGAGCGGGATAAAGCTTCCAACCAATCTCTCTCTTCAACTGAGAAGGATGGAAGAGCAACACGATTACTACTAGACATTCCCGACTCTGCAGCGGCCAAAGATTCTTGCAAAGGGAAACTCCTATTTAAAGCAATCATGGCAGCTTGTGTGCAGAGAGCTTGTATATCAGCACCAGCAAAACCAGCAGTTTCTTTAGCAATCCACTTGAGCAAGTATCCAGACACCGGCTTAGGCCACTTCTTGGTATGGAGTGAGATAATTGCAGCCCTGTCCTCGGCTGATGGTAGTGGAAAATAGATCTCTCTATCAAACCTCCCAGGCCTCCTTAATGCGGGGTCAATAGCATCAGGGTAGTTTGTTGCACCAATGACCACGACCGAGCCACGCGATTTTAAGCCGTCTAGTAGAGCGAGTAATGTAGATACAACAGAACTATGTGTTTGATCTTGCTGCCTTGACCGCTTGGGAGCGAGACCATCTATTTCATCAAAAAATATGATGGATGGTTGGCATTTTTCAGCGACCTGAAATAAGAGTCTCAACTGGCGCTCAGCATCGCCTACGTATTTCCCCAGACAGTCTGCTCCCTTGCGGGCAAAATAGGCAATCCGTCTATTACCACGAGCAAGAGAACCAATCAGCGCTCGAACTACAAGAGTTTTTCCAGTTCCAGGATGTCCATGCAAGAGGATACCTCTTGGAGGTGTAAGCCCAAGGTTATCAAAAAATTCTGGATATAGTAAGGGTATAAGAACAACCTCTTTCATACATTGAGTTACACCCTCAAGCCCAGCAACAGAGTCCCATCCCTCAAATGCCTTTCCACTCTCAGAATCAGAGCCTCCAATATATTCAGGAGCAACTCTTAATAGATCTCGATGTAGTCTCTTGCTTTCACGTTTTAAAAATTCCTCATCTTCACCGCATTTTTCAAACCATTTTTCTTCCGCTTCGACATCCTTTCGCCAGGCATCATTTGATTGCTTCCTTATCTCCAATCGCATTCTCTTTGCTTTCATCTTTTTCATTTTGACTTCCCATTGACGACCCTGGGGTTGGAAATGATGTCTGTGGTCTGTGCAAGCAATAAGAAATTTACGGTGATCAAAGATGCACCCATTAGCTCGTGCACAAGGCTGCAAAATACAGAACAACACAAAGGGGTTGTCAGAGCATGATACATTACAGATGCAAGTTTGTTAGCCTATATCCCATAGGCGAGAAAGATAAAACCAGAGAGGGACTAGTAACAGACCAAGTGATAGGTTCTTGGACATCTATCAACACGACAACCGATGGTTGCCCCAGGTCTTGCACAGCGAGTGCATTTTAATGAACGACCTCTGCAAAGTGCCGCCTTTATGTTCTTTAAGCATCCTACACCAGCAAAGTAAACCTGCATGCAAGAGTATTAAACATTAAAGTTTACAGAAAACAGATTTTATGAGAAGTCAGGAAGAGAAAAGTTAACCAAAAAAAATTGTGTAGAGAACCTCTGTATGCTTAGATCAAGGAATACAGGAAAGTAGAAAATCATGAAAATTGACAAGATTTTTTTTATATTCTGCTCTTTAACTGCTATCTTAAGTTTTCATCAAGAATAGCAATGGCGAATACACAATGTCACAGATATATCAATATTTAAGACCAAGGACAACCACAAAGACGTTACAGAACCACTAAAGATCACACGAGAGAAAAACACAAGCTGAAAAGAGAATGAACGCTAATACTCCACACATTGTGTCAGTGAACTAGAGAAGCATACACATGTAAATGCATTGAGCAATAAAAAGGCATGTTGTGTCATATAATGAGAACCACACATTACCTCGGGACTCCATACGGCACAGTGCTGATGAACCCAAGTTCCAGAAATTCCATAACGATCGTTTATAGGGCCCAAAAGTCGGCCAAGCCAGCCAGGATCATCGCCAAAACCATCCAGTATGTCATAGTTTGGCTCCTCTGAAGATGAAGACCCGCTATGTGCCTCTATGTCACTGTCACCATTATCTTGCATCAACTTCTTCGGGTGTTTGCCATCAGTGCCAACTCCACATAAACCACAGCGTCTGGCATGTTTGAAGAGAGGCTTACCAAGTCTATCTGATGAAGTACAAATTGCGTCAACTACCTTTTTGCAAGTTTCATCCTGGATAGGCAAATCGTCAAGCATTTCTACACTTTCACCTCTATCGACTGACTCACTATGTTCTTTGGTCTTTTCAGTAGATGGTGTTTTAGAAACAATGTGCTCTCCGATGTCATCGTTCTGCTTCGAACTCTCACTAACCTCTATGCTAGCTTTATGCAGTAGTTCAGGATGTAAAGCATCTCCTTTTTTGTTCTTAACTTCATCAGCAACATCACAATCACCCCCTAGTATACTAGTGCCATTTCCACTTTCAGAAACCATTACACCCACCTTCTTATTCACAATTTCTTCAACTTCCATCTCACTCTCATTTTCCGATCCTTCCACTTGATCCTCGCTCTCATTTTCCACCGATTCCGTCCTAACAGTAGTATCAGCTGTTGTTCCATCTACATTAGCTTCACTCTCACTTCCCGTCTTCTCTGCACTACCTTCTGTCCCACTTCCCCCCTCTTCGTCACTATCCTCAATCTCATTTTCAGTACTGTCTGTTCCATCCTCACTCTCAGACTCCATTCCATCAACTTCAGCTTCATTTTCACTCTCTAAAACAACTGATCTCCTAGTAGTCTTCTCCTTCTCATCCTCCTCTCCAGATTCACTGTCACCCTTGGCTGATTCCTCTGACTCGCTAGCACTCTCATCTTCAGAATTACTTGTATCCGACCCGTTTCCCCCATCTTCAGAACTTTCAGATTCCTTAACTTCCACTTCCTTTTTTCTCTTCATCGTCTTCCCACCATTAGAAACTCCTCTTTCTCTTGCCAACTCGTAGTTAGGGTTACTGAAATCGAGCTTTCTTTTCCTCTGTACCACACTCCTCTGTCTCCCACTCGCTTGAGAACCAACACTCTTCCTCCTTGACCTCAACCTCGATTTCCAACCATCCTNACTTGTATCCGACCCGTTTCCCCCATCTTCAGAACTTTCAGATTCCTTAACTACCACTTCCTTTTTTCTCTTCATCGTCTTCCCACCATTAGAAACTCCTCTTTCTCTTGCCACTGCTTTCTCTCTCAACTCGTAGTTACGGTTACTGAAATCGAGCTTTCTTTTCCTCTGTACCACACTTCTCTGTCTCCCACTCGCTTGAAAACCAACACTCTTCCTCCTTGACCTCAACCTCGATTTCCAACCATCCGGGGTATCCGAATCACCATTCTCCTCCTGCTTCACCACTCTCCCTTTAGAACTTCTATGACCGTGATTATTAACGCGCCGCCTTTTCTTAGGAGGAGCAGGAGAAGCGTCCAGGATAGTCGGTATTCGCCTAACCCTAGAGCTTCGCCGAGGTTCAGAGTCAGCACAAGCCACCCCAGAGCCACCACCATGGTTTTTGTTGTATTCATCTTCACATATCGCAGCGAGCTTCTTACTCTTCTTCCCAGAAGAAGGAGAACCTGAATACTTTCTTCCCTCACGCGAGGATCTCATAGAGCCCGATCAAAATGAACAAACACAAATCAAGCGCTTACCGAATCTTACAACTTCTGAAATTAATCTCGACCGATNGCGAGGATCTCATAGAGCCCGATCAAAATGAACAAACACAAATCAAGCGCTTCTGAAATTAATCTCGACCGAGAAACTTAGCTATGAGCCCAGATTTGGAGAACTCATTTCCCAATCAACCCAAAAAATCCAAACCCTAAACCCTAAATTAGCTTGTGAAATTGAGATCGTCGTGACTACGAGTCGTAATCTGCAATCGAAAATTATTTTATTAACTAAAACATTTCTTCCGTTAGTTAATTTTATAGTCGGGATCGAGAGTGTGTTCCATATCATTTCTTATGCAGTAGGCAGTCTAAATGTACTTAACCATGACTTAGCTTAATTTGTCATACAAAACTTTGGCAGAAAGTAGAGTGGATATCAATGGGTCTTTGAGAATGAAGCTGAGTTTAGGAGAATTTAGCTTAGAGATATATTATACGGCATATCAACACAAAAGAATGTCACTCTCAGGTATTCTATTTACATGGGTAACACGGTTAGTTGCAAGTAAAATTTCTAGAGGGTAGTGGCGTTGTCTAAAACAGAAGCATAGTATATGGTTTTAACTCGAGGCAGTAAAAGACGTAGTTAGGTTTCAAGCATAAAACAATTAANAAACCCTAAATTAGCTTGTGAAATTGAGATCGTCGTGACTACGAGTCGTAATATGCAATCGAAAATTATTTTATTTTATAGTCGAGAGTGTGTTCCATATCATTCTTATGCAATAGGCAGTCTAAATGTACTTAACCATTACAACTTAATTTGTCATACAAAACGTTGGCAGAAAGTAGAGTGGATATCAATGGGTCTTTGAGAATGAAGCTGAGTTTACAAGAGTGAAGGAGAATTTAGCTTAGAGATATATTATACGGCATATCAACACAAAAGAATGTCACTCTCAGGTATTGTATTTACATGGGTAACACGGTTAGTTGCAAGTAAAATTTCTAGAGGGTACTGGCGTTGTCTAAAACAGAAGCATAGTATATTGTTTTAACTCGAGGCAGTAAAAGACGTAGTTAGGTTTCAAGCATAAAACAATTAACACGTAATTTGCAGGATTATTTCCATCCATCCTCAAAATAATCTTTACCTACTTCTTCACCTAGTTTGATGTCCTTGTGTACTCTACAACCGCTAACAAGTGTTTGCCATATTCTAACATTGGCTTTGACANTGTGTACTCTACAACCGCTAACAAGTGTTTGCCATATTCTAACAATGGCTTTGACTGGCATTGTGTCAATCAGATGTTTAGCTTCCTTCAAACAGACAGCTCGTCCTAATAGATCAACTACACATGCATAGTGTTCTACCCTAGGTCTGATTCCCCTTGTCTCTAGTAACTTCGAGAAAAATTCTTCGCCTTCTTTAACCAGACCGGAATGGCTACAAGCTGAGAGCATCGCCAAGTAACATAGATCACCAGGTTCAAAGTTATGTCTCAACATTTTGTTAAAAATACTTACTGCTCTTTTGCCAAGCCCATGCTTCCCATAGCCAGTGATCTTCACAGTCCAGGAGATCACATTTCTTGATTCCATTTTGTCGAAACATTTCTCTGCCGCATCCACTAATCCACCCTTGAGAGAATTTGAAACAGATATTTCTTGCTTGCAAATTGCAATTGCTTCTCTTGTCGCAGGAGGGCAAAATCAGCAAAGACTCCAATGATGCTAGAAAGAACAAAACTGTGGATGATAAAATTGAGAATACTTGTCTGCCTGCCAATTTTACATTACTAAAAAAAAATTCTACTAATTACTCTGTCCAGCTAGAAAGCAAATTTATGATACATAGTATAGCTCTTAAACCTGTAAATCTTCAAAAACCATCTCATCACATCACTCATGTCTTGTTAGAGTTTCATTTGACTAAGTAATTTCTGGATGATAGAGCTTGTTGAGTTTGTCATTTTTCCTTGAGAGCTTGCTTGAAACTTGACGTTTCTCATGGTGGATTTGTTTCGAGCTGAGATCTTGAAAACCGCACCATCTGAGAGCATCCTTTGCATCCATGAGCCTTATTCCAAATTCACACCATTACCCTGGCCTCTCATGTCATCCATCTACTAGTGATGAGTTTATGCTAACATAATAGGACCATGATGATGCATTTTGATCTGTCCAATTTACCTCACGGCCGTAGACGTCTTTGAGACTGATATTCGACACTACGCATTGCTCGGGAATGTTTCCTCTAATAACATTAGCTTAATCAGTATTTCAAAGATTGCAGGGGCTCTATAAAATATCCTATCTACAAGGAAACTTTTGCAAAATGTTTCTATGCATAAGGGAAACAACAGAGAGAAGCTCAAAGATTTCACACAACAAGCCCATCTCTAATCATTCTTCTGACCAGGTTACAAAAGCCTCATCATTCAGACCCCAGTCTGTCTCTTTACCCCACAATCCATGCTCAGCTAAACAGGCTTCAAACTCCTCAACAACTTGCTTAAATTGAATAGCTGTCTCATGCCACACACTGCAATTCGTTTTCGACCAAGTCAGTGCTACGGTCTCAGAAACGAAAGAGGGAAAAAAGAGGTATCTGGAGACGTTCCTGAATTCAAACCAACTCTTAACATTATCATATATTATGGTAGCAAAAAATAAGTATTTGGTAACATATGGAGAAAGGATAACTATGTAGTTTAGTTACACAGGTTACTCAGTATAGGAACAACAAATTCAGCATGAGAGAAAAAGGAATTGGTGTCTATAAGATGTTTGAGTGAAAACCATTTTACCTGCTATAGGACATTTCACAGTTGGGTCAGATTATTTATTAAATGTCTAAAATACCCTCATTTACACTTAAAGGTACACACCTTTTTTTTTTTTGTTCTCTACGAATACCAAAATCCCCAAATTGAGAAAGAAAACCTTGATTTGGTTTCTGGGTCTCAGTAAGTCTCCAATCTCACAGAGCTAAAGCTGTATGTTCTCCTTACCTCTTGGTCTTTTATTTTGTATTTGTTTTCTGAATTTGATTTAGTTGTCATGAGAGTGTTGTTTTTCACTTTGTTTTCACTAGCTATAGACTTCAATCTGTTTACACTTGTTTCATACTTCGATTTGCAGTTTAGAAGCTATAACCTAAATCTGTTTTTTGCATTTCTCTTAGCTAAAGGGTCTGATTACATCTCTTAGCTCAATGGTCTGATTACACAAGTTAATTTTG
>OVAP01001847.1:0-21816 GCA_900406295.1 Aurinia saxatilis | reverse complement strand
GTATTTTTACAAAATTACCAAATTATATCAATCTCTTAGTATTTTGGACACGGTTAAAATTATACTTAAAAAACTCAAAAAAATACTATCATAGAGTATGGCGGAAAAAAAAAATTTCCCTCATATCACTACAAGGAAATTGAGTATTAATAACACTAAAAGATAGCGTTTATGTGTTTTTGCTATCATTAATATATGCCTGAGTTTTTCATAGCGTTTCCGAAATTATAAACGCTATGGTATGTTTGTCGCATAAAAAATTACTCCCGCTTATTTTTTTTGCCTTCCATGATTTATAACAACACATAAACGCTATCATAGCGTGTGGAAAAAAAGAGAACACGAGGGCATCATCTCTTCTTCTTCCTTATCTCTTTGCCGCCCCTTCTTCTTCCTTGCTTGAAGACGAGCCATGGATCTCCTCTTCTTTTGCTTTTTCTACTTCCTCCGTCATCTTATCTCGCCTAACCTCCTTTGCACGACACTCACTACTATCCTCTATCATCTGTGAAAGACCAAGCTTCGTTGGATTCACGAGGCGATGGAGGAACGGTGACGGCGAGCTTCATTGCGGATGTTGTTATCTCCGTTGCAGCAAGGCTTGACAATGATTTTATCCGGAGAAGAAGAATTACCGTTGGTGATGGATCTACGAGCATACTTTCACCGTTCAGGTTTCCTCCGTTGAATTGATTTGGATGGATCTTTGCGATTTCGTTTCTAAGTCGAATTTTTGTATATATGTTGTAGCAGATTGTTAATTCTGAACTGGCTCCAATCCACCCAATCCATCTCAGTCTGGCTTTGAATTTATGTATATGGATGACGAAGTCGATTGGTTAAAATTGTGGAGGAAGAAGACGATTATTTTGTTGTGTTTTTGTTTACCATATTTTTTTTGTATTATATTTTGTTGTATAATTTATTTTATTTGGTATTTTTGTAGAAAATTTATAATTATTAATAATATTTTGTTTCATTCCTATATTTGTAGTAATAATATTATTATACAATTTATAAATTTTAATATATAATATAAATTTATATTTATCATAAATAAATAAAAAACAATCAATAACACTTGAAAATTGCTATCATATTAAAAACTATTGCAGTCAATAAAGCATTATGATATCCAGACAAACAATAGCACGTAAGAAAAACACTATCTAATGTGCCCGACATATTGTTGCGGGAGATGATAGAGCGTTTTTTAAAACGTTATGGTATTGATAGATAACATTTTTCAGATGCTAAGAATACACGTTTTTCTTGTAGTGATATATGAAAAGTTAGGAGGACAACATAATAATTGAATTATTATATTAACTCATAACAAAAATTTAAATGCAGATATGAATTTTTAAACTATTCTTGTAAAAAGTAATATGTATAGGTTGTGAAACATAAAAATTATATAAAATATAAAATTCAAAATTCAAAAAAAAAATTACACATTTCTAAGATAACAAGAAGAAAAAAATGTAAAGGAAGCAAAATTATTTAAATATAAATAATCAATTTTTTAATTTTTTTATTTATTAATTAATAATGAAATTTTTTTAAAATAATATTTTACATACCCAATATAAAAGATAAAAATTTATTAAAATTAGAAAATAATAAAAGAGGAGTTATAACTTTTATTGGATGTTTAGGGTTTAGGGTTTATGATTTATGATTTAGGGTTTAGAGATTAAGGTTTAGTGTTTGGGATTTAGGGTCTAGGGTTTAAATATTTGATTTTTCATAAACCCCAAACGAACCCTAAACACTAAGGTTTATGGTTTAGTGTTTGTCGTTTAGGGTTTTGTGGTTAAGGGGCAGGGTTTAGGGTTTGGGTGTTAAGGGATATGGATTAGGGTTTAAGATTTTAGGTAAAGGGGTAGGGGTTAGGGTTTGGGGTTTAAGATTTAGTGTTTAGGGTTAAGGGGTATCGTTTAGGGTTTGAGGTTAATGGGTAAGGTTTACAAATATAGGGTTTAGGTGTTAAGGGGTATGGATTAGGATTTAGGATTTGAGGTAGAGTGGTAGTAGTTAGGGTTTGAGGTTTAGGGTTGAAGTATCATAATAAAAGCAACAAATTAATAAACCCAAAGCTCTATTCCTACATCTTACACAATAAACCTTACACACACAACCTTAAACCTCATACCCTAAACTTATGTATGTATTGTGATAATCTTATCATTGCATACTCATGATTTCTCCAAAACCCTAAACCTTGAATCCTAACTTCTAACCCCTAAACCCAAACCTTAAACCATATATGAAAAAGTTTTATATGTTACTGACTCATTTTTGTATTAGTGAGTGTTTGGTTATATCTTTTAGGTTTTTTTTCTTTGTCTACAAACATTTTATATTTTTTAGATTATAATACTATAAAACTGATATTTATAAAACTTCAATATTTTAGTGTTTGATACGGGATTAAAAAGTTAAATTACATGTTTTTTCTCTGGTAGTCAATCGTAAATATATTAAATTATTTATTGATAATTAGAAATATATGATTAGTAACGTTTTTAAAAAATTAAACTAAAAAATAATACATATATATATATCAAACTTTATAATGATAAATTAAATATTTTTAAAAACATATAAAGTGAGAACAGTAATCAAATGTAATTGTTACATTCGAATACCAAACTCTAGAAATTTAACTCTAAAATATAAACCGTAAACTTTAATATCTTACATTAAATCTTGATTAGTAATCCTTAAAATTAAATCATAGCTTATGACCTCTAAATCTTTATAAATAATAATTAATCCCTAAATAAAATTTGAAATTTATTTTGTTATGAATTAATATAATAATAAATTTTATATTCCAATGTGTGTAAAACATTATTTATCTCTAAACTAAATATAAGAATTTCATAATTCATAACAAATAACAAAATACTTCAGAGGGAACCAATTATATTGGATTACTAGGATCGCTGACGTGGCAGCATAGAGCAAATCGCAGTCAATCGAATCCGTTCATTTTTTTGTGTTTCGTAATCTTGTCCATCCATTTAATTAGATAACATAAAGAAAAAAAGAAAAAAAATCAGTGAAAGGAAGAGAGAAAAAAAAAAAAGAGTGAATTGGCTAAATAGTAGCCTCTCACCTCAATATTAGTAAAATGACACCTCTATATTGCAAATTAGGTAAATAGCATAAGTCAACTGATTTTTATGGTATGTGCGGACGAAACTACCCTTCACCAAACAAAAGAAGAAAAAAAAAACTCTGTTTTTATGTTTCAAAATTTAGACAAAAGTGACATGGCTGTAAAAGAGGAAGGGCGATAGCGACGTGGTTCAGAATTTGGACTATAGCGACGTGGTGCATAGGGTGGCGACATATGGTTTTGAGTTTATCATTATCCGCGTAACTGTATGAACGGGACCTAAGTTACAGAAGGACAAAGGTGAGTTCTCAAATTAGGGTTCTTCGCTTAACTATTTTGAAATTTGAAGCTTAAATAGATGGTTGTCTATTTTGTTAGGCAGATCTGAGGAAGACAGATCTAACTAACAAAATAGAGAATGACGAAGATTTGGAGATGTTTGTGGAGATCAGGGCAGAGATCGAGTTTTTGAACCAATGCGCGACTGTTTTGGACGAGATTGGTGTGGATTCAGTCAGTAAAGGTACAAATTTTCTTACTTAAGGAGACAATATGTGAGATAGTTGACTAGTTCACTAGAGTACACATATATCTATAATGTATGTCTATTATATGAGATAGTTATCTAATACAGAGCTGGTGAAGTGGATGAAGTGTATAATTAAAAAGTGATACCAATAGTTAAGTATCCATCTAGGTAGATAGCTATACATATAGATAGCTAATTGTTTAATGTGTGATGTTGTATGTGGAAGTGTGGTCTGTTTATGGTGATGTTCTTGCAGTGTTTTGAGATAGTGGACTAGTTCATTAGATTATTCATATATCTGCTATGGCTGTCTATTTTTTAGATAGTGATGTACTACAGAACTAGTAAAGTAGATGACGTGTATAATTGGAAATCAATGAACTTATGATAATGAATGGTGATATGCTTTAAATTTCACAATTTATGGAAACATAGTATGTGAGATAGGTAACTATTGAAGAGACATAATAATCTGTTGGGTATGTCTGTATATTCAAAACAATAGTTAGCTATTAAGGACCTAATATAGTCGATGTGTTGTAGAACTTAAAGGTAATGAACTAATGAACTAATAGAGTGGCAATCTTTAACAATCTATACAGATAGTTAAGTAACTCTATAGATACTTAATTATCAATATAGTTAGGTGACTATTGTCGTGTGTTGACTACCTGAGTAGATAGTTGGAATAAGATGGTTAATTAGTTATATTGATAAAAGATTGGTATACAATTACCTGCTTGAATGTAGTAGTTCTTTATCATGTATTATATTCTGATCATTTTTATATGCATAGAAGTCTAACATCTATTGTGGTGTGTCTATTGTGTTGTGACTAGACTAACATGGTTATTTAACTATTTTCAGGAATAGACAATGCTCTTGCGGATGTAGCTTACGAAGGAGATGAGATTTTTGTGGGGCGAATCTTCAGATCGAAAGTTGACTGCAAGATCAAGATGGCCATCCACGCCATTAACAAAAAGTTCCACTTCAAAACAGCTCACTCCACACCAGAACACATGGAATTCCTATGTGTGAATGCATATTGCCCATGGAGGGTGTATGCCTCATTGCTTGACATTACAAGATGTATCTCTGGATATATATTTAACTACATAGATAGATGTATGTGTTTCGTGAATAGTTAAATATTCATAAATTGTCTTCAAAATGATAAGGATGTTTGGGGTGGCTAATAAGGACAATGCAGAGTTTTTGGATCTTAGAAAATAGTTGTCTGACTTCATGAATAGTTAAACATTCATAGAAGTAATATTTAAAACATTGATTGCAATAGATGGTTGTTTGTGTGAATAGTTAACCATTTAAAATTTGAAAAAATCAAGTCATAAAGATAGTCTTAACAAAAATAGTTTTAGCATAAATGTAAATAGTCTAAATATAGCTATAAAACAATCTTAAACAGTGATCTTAAAATATCTGAAACATCTGAAGTTTGGAAAAGAGTATTCAAAAGTTTAGAAAGTTATATGAATTATTTCATGCTAGTATATATGTATATCTGGATAGACATATAACTACATACATAGATGTCTGTGTTTTGTGAATAGTTAAACATTCATAAATTGTCTTCAAAATGAGAAGGATGTTTTTGGTGGCTAAGCAGAGTTCTTGGATCTTAGAAAATAGTTGTCTGACTTCATGAATAGTTAAACATTCATAGAACTAATATTTAAAATATTGATTATAAAAGATGACTGTTTGTGTGAGTAGTTAACCATTTAAAAACAGAAAAACATCAAGTCATAAAAATAGTCTTAACATAAAATAGTTTTAGCATAAAGATAAATAGTCTAAACATAATCATAAAACAATCTTAACCAGTGATCTTAAAATATCTGAAACATCTGAAGTTAGGAGGGAAGTTTGAAAAAGAGTATTCAAAAGGACTTGGAACAGATTTAGTAAGTTGGCGGAAACAACTCCCTCATTATATCATGTGCATACTTACACGAAGTATCACACACAAGTTTCTATGTCAGCTTGGAGTTCAGTGTGATCCTCAGGTTAGCATCCAACATCATAAACATCAGTGTAGTCATAGCGCTAAGTCCTGAATAAAATTGGAGGAGGAGAATAGTTAACTACCCGCATATATTGCTTCATAAAATAGATACCTGTTGTGTAACAAATGGATAACAATGTTCCATAATCAATGTCATTAATTACCTGGCTTAGAAGTCTGCCAGAGAGGTCTCGCATTATTCACCACGAAAGGCTTAAGTGGAACAATTCGCATCTGATCGTTCAAGGACAGAGCCCTCAACAAATGAGGCAAACCATTCGCAAAAGCCTCCATCCAAGTGCGGACCTTCTTGTCATTTGTAAGCACACTATTGCAATTGTAGAAGAATATCTCATGGGTAAATGAGTGACACTTCTGCAAAGCTGAAAAACAGAACACAAAAGCTATGTTACATCAGATATACGATTATGTGATGAAATACATAACTATCTATAATAGCATATGTACTGAAAAAAGAGACTAGTTAAAATCAGAGAATTCCAAGCATTATCAGATCTACCAAAAGCATGGAGAAACCAAAACCAAAGTCAAACTCCACGAATTAAGAACACCAAAATCGAAAACAAGAATCCAGAAACCCAAAATCAGTCGGGTTATGTGTGATCTTCAGGTTAGCATCCAACATCATAAACATCAGTGTAGTCATAGCGCTAAGTCATGAATAAAATTGGAGGAGGAGAATAGTTAACTACCCGTATATATTGCTTCATAAAATAGACACCGGCCTATTGTGTAACAAACGGATAACAATGTTCCATAATCAATGTCATTAATTACGTGGCTTATACGTCTGCCAGAGAGGCCTCGAATTACTCACCACAAAAGGCTTAAGTGGAACAATTCGCATCTGATCGTTCAAGGACAGAGCCCTCAACTTCTGCAAAGCAAAAGCTATGTTACATTAGATATACGTTTATATGCTGAAATACATAACTATCAATAATAGCCTATATACTGAAAAAGGAGACTAGTTAAAATCAGAGGACTAGCTCATGGATATTCCACATGAAGCCACATTTAAATCAGAACAGAGCATCAAACAGACAAAAACGAAGATACCTACATATCCAAAGTACATTACATCCTCAAACATACAACTAATCACAACATGCAAGTAGTAACAAGGCCAAAACATAAATGAAATTGAACAATAGAAACACATATTTTGCACAAAGCCGAGACATATACAAAATAGAATAGAAAAAACAAAATTAAAAACTGAATTCCAAGCATTATCAGATCTATCAATGAAAAGTAACGATAATGCTAAAAAAACCGTTATCTGAAGTCTATGATCTATCGTCGCGTGTTCAAATTTAGCGTTTATCAGACCGTTATATTAGCCTATTATAGCGTTTATCAAACACTAAGAATAGTCATATTTTCTGTATTGTTATTTTTTGTCTATTTGAAACAAGTATGAATCTATCATCATTTTCAAACTGCAAATCAACTTTCAGTTTCTGAATAAACCACACCCAACTCTACATGAACGACTATCCATGCAATAGGGAAGATTTGATTGTTTGTGTCTCTTCCCACATCTACCAAAATTTGTTCTTTTATATCAGATTTCAAAAAACAACCATCTATCCCAAATATGGGTCGACAATATGCTAACTAGGTCTTGCGTTGAGCAGTAAAACACACGTAAAACCGATCAAATACTTCCACTCCACCATCTGTAATGGTTGTTTTAATCTCCACTCACGAACCAGGATTTGAGCTGTTGAATAAAATACGAAATCAGATCAAACCATTTAGTATCCTACCCCATATTAATAGAGAAGTCTCTTAGGTGATTTTTGCCTAGATGTCAGTGAAGAAATGCTTAGGTGGAGTATTAAAATGCCTAGGTGGATACCAAAAATGCCTAGGTGAAAAATAAAAATCAATATTCAACATAGAGAGACAACGATTTCTGTGAGATTTTTCACTGATCTTTGGTGAGCAAATCTCGAATATGTGTTTGTTAAAACCTCAAACTCCATTAATTAAATTTGTTCCTCTCTCAATTCTGAGCAGATCTCTCTTTTCAATTCCTAAAAATAGTTAATATTGTGATATGTATATTTCTCTGGGTTCGTTCATATCGTCTTCACATCTTCGTTCACATCGACCATCTCGGTCTTCGTTTAGTTCACAGAGATAAGTCGTCAAAATCTGGACTGAATATTAGTTCACTTCGTCTAGACTTGGTACCCTAAACAGTAATTGTGGTTCTCAGGGTTTTTTTTTTTATCTTCATAGCCTCTCACGGTTTCATTATCTTGAGAGCATAGAGAAGATCGCCTGTAATGAAGTTTTGTTTGTGTTTGTCTTCAGAGGCGGATAATCCAAAGCTAGGTTTGGTTTGAGATGACTTTGATCATACCTCTGTGAATTTGCCTGGAATTTGATGCCTTTTATCTTCGAATTTGGTTGTTTTGTTGGCCTTAGTGCTTAGCCCATTGTTCTTTTTGGCATTACTTTTATACTATTTGGGTGTTCTTTTCGTAATGTATTTGCTAAATATCTAAGTGTTCTTTGGTGGTATGGAAGTTACAGATCGTACTTACAAGCTTGGTACAATTGTTGGAGGAGCTGTTGATATGCAAATTTGTGGCAGAATAGAGAAGCACACATTAATGCGTTGGAATTTTGGTATGTTTTGGTCTGTGGCTTATCTTGGAATTCTGTTGCAATACCAAGATGCATCTTATTGCGTTGTTCAATACCAAGATGCATCTGTCAAGGAGTTTATTTTCATGTACAATCTGGTTTGTTCCTGAAGTGTGTTCTGTTATTTTTGTTTTGATTTTTAATTTTTAAGGCTGTTTTCGAAGGCTGATTTTACTCGGTCTGATACTGTGGTTGAGTACTATGTTTTTGGATTATTTGTAACACAAATGAAAATGTGGTATAATGTTAATGTCTATTCTGCGAAACAGGGTGGTGATACGTGGAAGTCATGGACTAAAGAAGTCAGTTATATGCTCTTCAATCATTTTCCAATTGGGCAACATTGTGACGTGGTCAGGGATTTATAAGTGTGCATCGAAGAACATGTGTAGGACATTGATTGTGGATAACAATCCTTAAAGCTTTTTTTTTCAGGTTTGTTTTTTTAGAAGATTAAGCACTCAATTGGTGATTATAATGCTGATAATCATAATTAATTTCTACAAGTTTAGCAAGTTTGCAGGTTCGTAGTTTTTAAAGTTGTAACAAAATCTTAGACTTAGTTAAGGCTGATATGGTCTTCGTTTTTTTTGTTCAGGAGATTAATCTGTCTTTGGGAATCTAAACAGACTTGAAGCTCAAACCATGATAGCTAAATGGCGTTGAGAATGTAGAGGAGAAGACAATGCTCAATGGCGTTGAGAATGCTCTAGAGCTGAAGCCACATAAGAGGAAGAGAAAGAACCGGTGTGTATAGTTTCCCCTGTTTTTTACTTTAAAATTCACATACCTGGTTCAGATGACGCTTTGATATGCCAGTGGAGTGTGGACCATTAAATAGGAAGAGCTGTTTTGATGTAAGTTTTGTATTTTTCAAGTGATGAAGAAGATACAACTAATGAGCCAAGTTGGGGAATGGATTGTTTTAAAGTTGTTAGGAGTTTACACATGCCAGTTGATGTTAGTAACTCGTGATCGACAGTTCATCTTTAGTGGAGTTGTCTAAGTTTAGAATTTGAATTTTAGCCAATTGATAGTATGGTTAATAATAAGTGAGCAGAGAAGCACAAAAGTATTGGCGTAAGACTGGTAGAGTATATGGATATGGATCTGCGTGAATTTGAAGATGATAGCGAATGAGAAGAGTATGACGAGGATGCAAAGGAAACCAGAAATGACGAGGTAATTAATTCTTCCATAACCATCTTTGAGCTATTTTTACTATTACATTATTTTGTAGTCAAGAGTTTGATTTTTGATAATAATTGTGTTTATGTCCTTCTGCACGAATCATCAATGACTTCAAATTATGTGCTTGTGCGTGGTGTTTATGTGCTTCTTCAGGAATCATGAAAGACTTCAAATTAGTGTAACGGTGAATGCATAAACTCTGCAACCGTTCTTTTCACGATTGTTTTGTGTGTGGGCTTTACTTCTATTGAAGCCCAAATTGTCATTATGATAAGTTTCACATTTGCTGGATATATAAAATTGTGAAAATATTGTGAAGTAAAAAACACTTTCTTTCTTGCCTTACGACATTGATCAGGTGATGCATACAAATTGTAACGATCAAGAAGTTGCTCTTGAATGGCTTTAGGTTTCTACTCAGGATCATTCCTGAGATCATTTAGGAACAAGTTAGCAATAGCACTTTCTGATAATAACTTGCAACGTCCATCCTTCATACAACTATTCTCATCTTGAAATGTCTTCACCATCCATAGGCCGATTGATTCTTCAAAAGAACAATATATTCTCCATGAACATCCCTTAATTCTACACTTTGCCTCGTATTTTATACCTCCCCATCTACTAAATTTGATATTTTTCTCTTCTTTCAAAGCATATTCCAAGACACCTTGCCTAAAATCTTTTGTACTATCAAAGACTTGACTTATCTTTGGCTCACCACTTCCTTTTCTCCATCTCTCATAAAGTAATTCACTTTGATCTTCTTCAAATTCTGATGTACGAGGAGTATTTGGATAATCATCATTATCCTTGATAGTGATGATATTTTACCGCTTTTTGGTATGATATTTCAGTGTTTTTAATAAAGAAACTAGTTGATTTGAAACATAAACTACTGGATTTCACATTTTTCTGTTTGCAAAGTGTTTTTGTGAAAACAATGCATTTTAGGTCACAAATGGGCATTTTCTACCAAGTTCAACAAGTCAATATCAGAAGTCCAGGCCCGGATGAAGAAGATGTTTATTTTGGAATGAATTGAGGAGTTAGGACAATCAAGCCACGTGAGTTAGCTTTCACATGGACTTGAAATCGAGTCATTAGCCCTCAGGAGTAAGAAGTTAAGCCTAAATTACCGAAGGAGTATCCAGAAGCCGACAAGACATGAAGGCCCAATCTACCGGACCAAAGACCCACCGATCGATCGAGGCCCATTATGTCAGAGAAGGTTCGAGACCAAATTCAGATATACACCGTTGCATCGGAGAGATATTTGATTACGATATAGATAAACTTAAAAGATCCTGAATCTTCAGAAACGTGTTTAAAGATATCAATCGATCGGTGAAGATAGCTACGATCGATCGATCAAGAGAAGATAAACACAAATATTTGGATTCTCATCCAAATTTTCTTCCTGAATTATCTCGGCCAACATCTCGACCCTCTCCAATATAAATACAGAAGACCGAAGTCTGAGAGAATCATCAGAAAACTCTCTAAAGCTTCGAGACATCCATGCTAATAGTAAATAATAAATCTGTTGAGAAGTTTCAACAAATTGTTTCTTATATATATATATATATATATATCAGTCTCAGGTGACTCCAAAGCATATTTATTGAAGAGTCATAGCTGCTAGACTCAGTTGAATGCAAAACTTCTTCTTGTGGTGTATCAAAAAGATGTGTTTAGAGAAACAATAAGGAAAACTCCAAGAAATTTAAGTGTTACCTATGTATGCCAATGTCAAGAAACTGCAGCAACCGCCCAAGATCGATAGAACCCACAAGCCGATAATAGCCTAATTTGATCCAACAATACAACTATTGTTAAGCTTTCAAGATGAGACACTGAAAAGAGGAAAAGTTCTGGACAACTTAAACTCACAGAGAGGAATTTATAGAGATCCCTTCCAAATGCAATCTCATGAAGAGAAGAGAAACCACATATGATTTTGATTCTGAGCCCAAAAGCAAGTTGAAGAAGAGATTCTTCAGGGACATGAACTTCGGGAGTCTTTGGTGCGAACCTGAAAAACCAATGAAATGATAACACCACTTGGAGTCAAATAAGCCTTATCTGAGATGTAAATCACAAACTTACTTGTGAATGAACATGGCGGCATTAGACCATAGAAACCACGCAGAAATAGCACACAAGCTATTGTAGCACCACCAAATACATCGGTGGTGATACTCCCGAGCCTTTGTTGAAATTACCAAAATCCTCTATAATCTCATCAGATACAAACTCTTCTCTGCAGGTAATAGTCTCAAAACGGATTAAAACCTAACATCGACGATTCAAATAAGAACGAAACTAAGAAACTTTAAACCATCACCATTTAACCCAGAAAATCAAGTTACTGAAATCGTAACTGTTTTTAAAAATTGAAAAGACAATTTTCGTAGATTTTCAAAGATAAACACCTTTTGTTCTTCGAACATGCGATTTTAATCAACAGAAACTGCGTTAGAGGTTCATGTTTGATTTCTTCACAAAACCTTGCTAAAGAGATGAACGATGTAAGAATTCTATTTTAATGCTGATTGTATAATCCCTACATATGACATAAGCTTCCACGTCATAAGTAAAAAAATTCTATTGGTACACATAAGATTTTTCAATAAAGTGACTTATAAATTAATATATAGGGGGATTTGACAGCTTAAAACCCCCTTTATTATATCGACTAAAGCTGTAACACCCTGTACATTTTTATCTTTGTGTTACGACATGAACTTTCCGATTCTGTCACCTTGCACCTATACTACATTTAGTCTCTCCAGATAGCCATTTAAAATTGAAGCGGACCTTAACCGGATAATCAGAGTTTTTGAAATCATGATTGCAGATTAATTTAATAAGACTAAAAACTTTTATATACAATTAAAAAATACAACAACTAACGAGATTATACCAAAAACCTAATCTTAAACCAAACCAAATCCAAGACTCGATCATGGACAATCCTTTAGTGATTCTTCACAAAAACCAAATCGTTGACAATAGTGAGAAACTAAGTTTAATGAATAATATGTACCTTGTGACTCTATATCTAGTTTTGGTTGCCTTAATTCACTAGTTTTTATGAAATAAGCACCGCATACACTCTTATAAGCCATAAATACTATTATTATTTCTAGACTATATAGAGACTATTTAGCCATTAGATTATCATATAAGGGTCATCCAGAGTTCAATTAATGTTCCTATATATGCATATGACACTCTAATATGTACACAAAGTTGATACTCATTTGATTTACGTCTAGGATCCGTATAAGAGTCTGGACCTAAATAACATTGTTTGATTAGTTTGTTTTTGTGTGTTTGCGTTCTACCATTCTAAATGAATAATATGTACCTTGTGACTTTATATCTAGTTTTGGTAGGCATTTATTCACTAGTTTTTATGAAGTAAACACCGTAGACACTGTATTTAAAAGTTTTTAATCTTATTAAATTAATCTGCAATCATGATTGTAAAACTCTAATTATCCGGTTAAGGTCCGCTTCAATTTTAAATGGCTATCTGGAAAGTCTAAATGTAGTACGGGTGCAAGGTGACAAAATCGGAAAGTTCACATCGTAAGACAAAGATAAAAATAGTACATGGTGTTACAGCTTTAATCGATATAATAGAGGGGGTTTTAAGCTGTCAAGTATTTAATTATATTTAAATGTTTTTAATCTTATTAAATTAATTTGCAAACATGATTTCAAACGCTAATTATCCGGTTAAGGTTCGGTTCAATTTTAAATGGCTATCTGGAGAGACTAAATGTAGTACATGTGCAATTAGACAGAATCGGAAAGTTCATGTCGTAAGACAAAGAGCAAAATAGTACATGACTTTACAGATTTAGTCGATATAGTAGGGGGTTTTAAGAAGGCAACCCGCCTCCACAAGGTTTATACTAATCACTCATGATCATTATTACCATCACCCATTGGTCAATGCCTATCTTTATTGAAACTTGATTCATTTTTACTTGCTTTAATTGTTAGTCTTTTATTATTGTTTTGTTTGTTGCTTGTTACTATTATCAAACCTCTTTGATTGCTTTACCATAATTAAAGTTTATTGTGCTCAAAGTGTTAACCACTCCCCTTAGTGAAATCCCATCCATACTATACTACAATCTCAATTGAGATGTGGTTTAGCTATCGGTCTTTGATTGATAGGTATAAAACCCGTTTAATCACCCAAAAATCATCTTTAACCTAATGACATGAGTACAATAATCTCATTTCAGAGCCAAGTACGGAGTAATCATATCGGAAAAAGTGTGGAGCCTTACCAGATTTTTTGCATGAAGTGATCATGGTGATTTACGAGTGGTTTGCTCGACTTTAATAAAATTGATGACCGAATCAACTCCAACAACAAGACCTTTTCTTCCCACGATTTTCACTCCAAGCGTCTCATATTAACAATAAAGTCTCTTTCATGACAACCTTTAGTCTTTCTCTTCTTGATTTATCTTCTTATAAAAATAAAGTACAACTGACCATAGGAGACTGGGTGAATAAAAAATGAACTTATTATATTTTTGGTGTTCTTGGCAACAAATTTGATGTTATCTTCGAAACCCAAGAACAAAAAGCTCACATATATTAATCAACTACAAAATCAATATTTCATAAAAAAATCAAGCAAGAACCTTTCAGTGAACTCTAGGGACAAATAATATTGTAAAAAATTGTTAATTGACTTGAAAACAAAAGATTATAAATGTGAGACATGACACAAAATACTCAAATAACAGAAAGATCAATCATTCAACTGAACACTTTAACGAATATGAAGCATATGTTCCAAAAAATGGCCCCATATAAAAAACAATTCCCATTGTACTTAATGGTAATAACGACAAAACTCAACGGAACATGTTAATGTGAGCATCCAGATTCATGAATCAATGGAAAGATCAATTATTCTAAAATTAGATGCGCTCCAGAAAGCGAAAACCCCTAAAAAGCACTAAGATTTGTGATCGTGAAGCAACCAAATGAAATAATTACCTAAAGGATGAAAAACATTACTCAGTTCAGAAACTTCAAGGGTTGAAGATGGAGAATTTTTTTGGAAAAAGACAAAATCCCTTGTTTTGAAGTATATCAACCATTATTTTGCTTGGTCGATTTTTTTAATTAATTTTTCTTAGGACCCTACTGCTTTGAAAAACCGGAAGCTAGACGAAACATCATACATAAAGCATTGCAGAGAATAAAATGATGGATTAATGTGAAGATTCTCTAACCACCACTCCTGAAAACCTCTCGATAGATATTTTCTCATGGCCATTTTTCATATTTAGCCCCATAAAAAAATCATGAATTTGAAATCAAACTTCGAGAAACTACAAAAAAGAGCTCTAGTTTTCCATCTTATTCTCATAATCATATCTATTTTTGAGTAATCATGTACACACTTCTAGGGACATTGAGGTATTACACATAACACTGAATCCATTCTCCATAGGAAAGACTTCGATTTTTTCTCCTTATTCAGAGTGCTCCATCATCTCATAGATATAAACTTTTATGTTCTACAACTTATGCACATTGTCTTCAGAGAAGACATTGATCGATGACCTATAAAGAGGGTGAACTCGATCAATGAAATCCCTAAAACAAAGGGATTTGACTATATGGTCTTCCTCTCTTCATTCTCAGAAAATCGTGTATATGAAGAATCTGGTGACAAGAATCTCAATTTACATGCATCTAAAAGTAATTAGACTTTCTTTTTTTAACTGGAAAAGTAATTATACTTCTCAATTAATATGAAGGGGATCGAAAAAATTAACATACTAACCATTACATTAATAATATCAAACTATATAAACACACTTATTTATTATGATGGGTTTTACAGTTATTTGTGTACGAGGATAAAAGACCAAACAAATTAACACAATAATGGTGTGGTTATATGATCAGGTTGTACATGATTTTCATGTGGCGGTTCATATGGTCGCTCGTACTCATCTCCTCCCCCTTCTCCTACATGATCGTCGGTAAGATCTTCAATTTCGAGAATCTCAACCCTCCGTTTCATTTTCTTCTGTAGTTTTACTGCAATATCCGACGGTCTAAATCGTCCACAAACAATTATTTTGCGTTCCTTTTTGTCAATCATGTGTGTATCAACTTGTTGTTTACAAAAAAAAAATAATCATGTATTACTAGATAAAATTTCGTTAATTTATGGAGATAGAGAAATAACCAAATGTATATAGATATCAATTTGGTTTTGTTAACTAAAAACGATAATTATTTTGACTACCGAAAAATTGAATGATATGATTTTGTAATAATAAAATTGTGTTTATGATAAACTTGGTGATTGTTGTTTGTTTACGATATGCAGGGATATCCAATATTTAAGGCTGGGTGTTTTAGCCATGGTAAACTTGAAGAAAAAAAAATCGTTGCCCAAAATAAAAACCGTCACACGTTTCAGACACACTTATATTGATAAACATTTTCTGCAAATCATAGTTAAAATACCAAAAATGGAGATCTACCTAACTACAACTATATTATGTTTTAAAACATAATTGAATTGGATTCATAACTATAATAGAATTACTGTATATGTTCTAGAACCTAAACCACCGTGCCACCACACCGTTTTTTCTTTATCATCTATATTACAAATTTATTCATAAAAAATTGAGTATTTACTAATTTATGAGTTTAAAGACATTCTTGATTAAATTCAACAAAACATAATTTTTGAGACTTTTATAAAATATATTTCTTGAAAATTTATATGGTAATTCATACCATTCTTAATATTGCTCGTGTCATTCCACATTCTTTTAATGGAACCATTATCATTAAATATACCAACCTTTCATATTGATGATAATCCTCCTTACTTTCCTACAACAAGCATTGCAATCCAGGTTTATCCGCATCACAGCACAACATAGCCTCTGCATTTGCCATCCAAACAAAAATCTAATTAATAAATCCAAAATTTTAAATCAAATGAAAGAAGAAAAAAAGATGTTCTTTGAATTTCATAAAGAAAACCAAAACAAACCTTTTCCGACATGAGAAAAAAGATGTTGTATGGAATATGTTTGTGATCAAGAGAAACACCAAAGATTTATAACAAAAATTATAAACTTAAGTTTTTGGAATCTGATTCTCGAACTTAAGTTGAGCAGAGAAGGTATAGAAGAAAACCAGTTTTTGTTATGTTACCTAGCATCTAATCAAATTTTGCTCTGCTTCTAGATGGTTTTACAAAACCCGGTATAGTTATCCGGTTATTATACTCCAATTTGATTACAAATGTAGGTGAAGGGAGTTTAACGAACTGCGACCTCGTCTTCTCCGTCCACTCCACACTCTCTAAATCTCTCAGATCTCTCTCTCTCTGTGGTACATCGACAATGGCGCTTTCCTCGTCTTCGTTTCTATCGACAGCTTCTCTCTCGAATCCCAAATCCTCCATTTCATTCGCTTCCTCCGTCTCCTCAACGCCTCTCCCTTCCCTCCGTCGAGTCGTTTTCCGTTCCCCGATTCCGTCGTCCTCCCACCGCAGAACAATGACGGTTCGATCGAAAATCAGGGAAATCTTCATGCCGGCGCTTTCCTCCACAATGACGGAAGGGAAAATCGTATCGTGGATCAAAACGGAAGGAGAGAAACTGGGCAAGGGAGAGAGTGTTGTGGTTGTGGAATCTGATAAGGCTGATATGGATGTTGAGACATTCTACGATGGTTACCTCGCCGCAATCGTCGTCGGAGAAGGAGAAACAGCTCCGGTAGGTGCTGCTATTGGATTGTTAGCGGAGACTGAGGCTGAGATCGAAGAAGCCAAGACTAAAGCCGCTTCTAAATCTTCTGCTAAAGCCGTTGTTCCATCTCCTCCTCCACCTACTTCATCTCCCGCCCCGGCGATCGCTCAGCCGGCTCCCGTCGCAACGGTATCAGATGGTCCGAGGAAAACCGTAGCGACACCGTATGCTAAGAAGCTTGCGAAGCAGCATAAGGTGGATATCGAATCCATTGCAGGAAGTGGACCTTTCGGTAGGATTACGGCTTCTGACGTGGAAGCTGCGGCAGGAATTGCTCCCTCCCTGAAATCGCCCCCTCCTCCTCCTCCACCTGCAGCTACGGTGACGGCGACGGCAAAAGCTACCACCAGCACCAACTTGCCTCCTCTATTGCCTGATTCCAGCCTTGTCCCTTTCACAACAATGCAATCTGCAGTATCCAAAAACATGATTGAGAGTCTCTCTGTTCCCACATTCCGTGTTGGTTATCCTGTCAACACCGATGCCCTCGATGCACTCTACGAGAAGGTATAATCCACAATGTTTTGAAATTGTATCGAGTAAATGGTAATCAATGCATCTGGATTTTTTGCTTACAGGTGAAGCCAAAGGGTGTAACAATGACCGCTTTACTGGCCAAAGCTGCAGGGATGGCTCTGGCTCAGCATCCTGTGGTGAATGCCAGCTGCAAAGATGGGAAGAGTTTTACTTACAACAGTAACATTAACATTGCGGTTGCAGTTGCTATCAATGGCGGGTTGATTACACCTGTTCTACCAGATGCGGATAAGGTAATCAAAGCAACGAAAGATGTAGAAAGTAGCTAGCTTGTGATTGAACATACTTTTGAGTCATAGTGTAGTGAATGAGAGTAATGTTGGTTGTTTTATAGTTGGATTTGTACCTGTTATCTCAAAAATGGAAAGAGCTGGTGGGGAAAGCTAGAAGCAAGCAATTGCAACCTAATGAATACAACTCTGGTACACTTCGTCAATAATATTTGTTTATATGCTTTCCGTGAGAAGTCTGTCTGCTAATCTATATGGTTTCAATGCAGGAACTTTCACTTTGTCGAATCTTGGTATGTTTGGAGTAGATAGATTTGATGCTATTCTTCCGCCAGGACAGGTATTATGAAATTCCAATAGCCTCTCAGTGAAGAACAGAGATTACTAGTAATCTACTTATGTTTGTCATCATAACTCATAATCAATAGGGTGCTATCATGGCTGTTGGAGCGTCAAAGCCAACAGTAGTTGCTGACAAGGATGGATTCTTCAGTGTGAAAAACAAAATGCTGGTAAGTTTGACATGGACTAGAACTTATCTGATTTATAAGCTTCTTAAGAACCTGCCTGATGGTTTTGGTGAATCTCTGATTTAGATTGTCAAAATCAGTAGTAACTCATTTGGTTATCCTAAAGAAAGAAAATCAAGATTAGCAGTAATGTAGGAACAACTTCTTTGGAGTAAGAAGTTCTTTGTAATGTTGCACCATACGTTGCCTTTGGTTTAGTTTACTTTTTATCTGAATTGATGAATTTCGGGTGGTGTGGCTCAGTTTTGATTTTTGGTCCCAATCCTAAGTTCTAACAAGTAACTTTGGCTGGGTTGTGATGGCAGGTGAATGTTACAGCAGATCATCGTATTGTCTATGGAGCTGACTTGGCTGCTTTTCTTCAAACCTTTGCAAAGATAATTGAGAATCCAGATAGCTTGACCTTATAGACATAATGGTTGAATCGCAAACGAACACGATAGCTTGACCTTATGGAGCTGCTTGTTACATTGTTCTTGGTCTTGTTCCTCATTTTGCTGCACCTTGACTTGTATTGTCTCCGTATTTTTTTTGAAGTTTTGTATCAATGTTTTCTGGAATAATAATTTTGGTTTTACCATAAATAATTCGTGGTTTAAATTGTTAGTCTAGAATCTGCCTCTATAACTTTGTATGATCTATATCCATCGTGTAGAAGATTCTGATTCGTGAGTTACTCTACTCGTGAGCTCTATACTCTCTATTTGAAGTAGTGTCTTTCACTTACTCACAAATAGGGCACTAGTATCTAGGGGTGTCAAACGGGCCGGTCCGCGCATATGTTTGCCACGTTGGATCCGATTCAGCAAAATGTAGGATTATGCACTATTTTATAGTTTGTGTATGAAAATCTGAATAACTAAAAGTTTGTGCATGCAGAAGCACTATACGCTAGTTCGTGTATGTATTTTCACGTTAACTTTAGTTCGTGTATGTATTGGCACTTCTCCCCAGATCCAAGCCAGTGTATCTACCAAATGGTGAGAAGCAAAACGCATACCTGGAGTATGAAAAGATCCAACGCCGATGCTATATATGCCAAAGAATCACTCATGACAATACCAAGTGCCCATGGAAGACAAGCTTAAACCCAATGGAGGATCCAATGAAGAAATCTAAAGAATCTTATGGCCCTAATTTTCATAAAACTATGATTACTGAATCGAATCCGCTGTTTGGGGTGCTGAAAGATGACCAGTTTGGATTTGAATCTCAATCGACTAAATTCAGAATAGCTCTGGAAGTAATGGATCAGATGAGGGAGTATATGCAGTCTGAAACTCACAAGAACATGGAGCAGAAGATAGTTAAGCTCAAGAAAACATTGCTCGAATTGGAAAAAGATCCATATGAACAACGAGCTGTCTTGGGTCTAATCCCCATACCTACAATATCCAGAGATGTTAACAAGGGGAAGGGTAGAGTCTTTGATTACAGTCATAAATATCAAGAGGAATCAGGACTCAAATAACACAGTGAACCCAAACTGATGGGAGATGCAATCAAAGAGGGTACTGGGAACACTCCTATGGAAGTTACTGAAGTCATTGAGTAGAGAATCCTTTATAGTGGTAAATTGATCACATCTCTAGTATCATATAGTCACTCTTAAGATCAGCCATCTCAGGTCTCTTCTTCTCATAGCTCCAGTACTAGATCATCTGACAGCATTAGACTTAAGCTGAAGAAAAGATCAGCCAAAAGAAAGAAGAAGAATGCACATTCTCAGATAGTTTCTGATTATCAAATCTCACAATTCTACAATACAAAGAGAAAGGCCCGTGTAGAAGATGATGGTGATGACTCTCCACAAAGTCATAACTCTCAGGCGATCCCCAGGGTGGAATTGCCCGCACATAAATGACCCTACTCTCGTGGAATTGTCAGGGCTTGGGACGGCCTCAAGACCTGACAATTCCCAGACTCAGGGAGTTACACCATCAATACTTCCCTGATGTACTTTTCCTGATGGAAACTAAACATAAAAGAAATCGGCTAGTAGACTTACAGGTTTGGCTCGGGTATGATCATGTTTACACTATTATCCAATCGACTATAGTGGAGGGTTAGCACTACTGTGGAAAAACTCAATTTTTGTGGACTTCATCTCTACTTCTAATAATATCTTGGATTGTAAGATAACTTTAGGTGGTTTTACTTTTCCCTTTCCTGCATCTATGGAAATCCTTCTCATTACTTCAGGAAAATTTTATGGGAAAAAGTCTCTAGGATTGGTTTGAATAGAAAGGAGAATTAAATTATTTTTGGAGATTTCAACGATGTTTTGCACAGTGAAAAAAGAGTAGGGGGACCAACCAGAAATGATGAATCTTTTCAAAATTTTGGAAATATGATCAGAAGCTGCAATGTACAGGAATTACCTTCACAAGGAAATCCTTTTACTTGGAATGGCAGAAGAAGCAACTGTTGGATTGAATCGAGACTGGACAGAAGTTTTGGAAACCCAGAATGGCATAAGATGTTCCCAGCTTCACATCAAGTCTTTCTAGACAAAAAAGGTTCAAATCACAGGCCTCTTCTAGTCAACCTCCTCACTACTCAGGTATTCAGAGTTTTTTTAGATTTGATAAGAGGTTGTTACACAAGTCAGGTTTTATGGAATGTATTAAACTAGCCTGGGAGAACCAAAATGGACATGTCTATCAGTTAGTCATGCAAAGATTGCAAGCGTGTAAGAAATCTATCAACAAATTGAAGAAGGCTACTAATTGTCATTCCTTAGAAAAGATTGAGAGATTGAAACATGAGCTGGAATTATTGCAGTCTACACCATTTCCGGATTTGACAGTTCTCTCTAATACCAGGAAGGCACCTGCTTTATGATACACAAAGTTTTACCCAATGTATTTCTAACTGCAAGTGCGCAACAAATGTAGTTATAGTACTTAAGGATCGAATCCCACAAAGACCGAAATAAATATGCAACTAGTCTAATAAATTCTAAATAAATGCAAGTAATTGGTTNAGGTTTCCTACTGTAAACTATCACAAAATATGGTTTAGAGGGGTTTTAAATCTATTAAAAGGCTGCTAGGCTATTGGGAAGTTCAGTTAAGTTGAATAAACTACGACTGGAAATCGATCAGTGTCGATCGACACTATGATGGTGTC
>OVAP01001846.1:0-21817 GCA_900406295.1 Aurinia saxatilis | reverse complement strand
GTTTCTTATACTTAAGCAAAAATTCTCATTTTGCTTAAGTTCTCTTACAAATTGACGTGTGCTTCAGTGTGGTTAGCGTCTTCTCCCAGATAGGTACTTGGGTTGGAGAAAGTCCATCCAAGCCCAGCTCTCTTCTCCTTTACGTCCCAGGCCGCATCGACTTGGCAGATGGTCGTGTTCGTTTTTGATTGGCGTCGAGGAGCTGGTTTCGTTAGAGGCAGGGGATGTTCAGTTTGTTGTGCTGCTATCCATTCCCTGGCTAAGAGGACGGCCCTTGTCATCATGTCCTCTTCATTGAAACGACGTCCTGCGAAGCACAGGTTGTTGCGGGCTATCCATATGCTCCAGATGATCCAGGGGGCAGAGAAAGTTTAGAGATTCCTGATGGTGGGAGGCAGATTTTGCGGATTAGTAGGGGCCAGGCTGTCGCCAAATCGACTATTCGGTTCGCATGAACTAGCTCTGCAGAAGGGGCTAGCTTTTTGATGCATACTCACAATGGAACAAAAGATGGGAGATAGATTCCAGGATCCACATCTTTTGCACGCGGGGTCCATAGGAATTGATTCTTATTCCTTTTTTTCTCTATATAGAAACGAGAAAAAACCCAAAAAATATAACAAAATTTGCCATTTAAATACACAAACCTTTTTCGTTACCATATTAATACACGAACTGAGAAAAAAATTCAGATTAATACACGGACTCATTAATTTTGTACATTTTCATACACAAATTTTTTGAAATTTCAGTTTTACCCTCAACTTTTTCACTCAAATTAATTTCTTAATAGATTTTAAATAAAACTGATAAATAAATGTTTAAGAAATACAAAAAAATTTTAAAATAAATTTTAAAATGTTTTATAATATTTTATAGGATTTAAGAGTTTGGAATCTAAAGTTTAGGGTTAAAACCCTAAATCCTAACNTTATAGGATTTAAGAGTTTGGAATCTAAAGTTTAGGGTTAAAACCCTAAATCCTAACATTCTAAACCCTAAAAAAGGTTTTACCCCCTAAAACCCTAAAATATAAACCCAAAAATATTAAAACTTAATCCCAAATATTTATTGAACACTAAAATCCAACCGTAAAATATTTCAACCCTGAATACTAAATTTTTAAACCCTAAATGTTACAAATCAGATTGAGTTACCCATTTTAAATCCTAAATTTTAATTTGTGGCTTAAGATTTTAATATTTAGGGTTCAAAATTTGTAGGGTTGGGGTTTAGTGTTTAATAAGTATTTGGGTTTAAGTTTTAAGGTTTCATGGTTTATATTTTAGGGGCTGAGTTTAAAACCCTTTTAGGGTTTAAAATTTTAGGGTTTAACCCTAAACTATATATTTTAAACCCTAAAATTATATAAAAGTTTATAAAACATTTTAAAATTTATTTGATAGTTTTTTGTATTTTTAAATATTTATTTATGGGTTTTATTCAAAATCTATGAACAAATTAATTTGAGAGATAAAGTTGAAGACAAAACTGGAATTTCAAAAAGTTTGTGTATGAAAATGTACAAAATTAATGAGTTTGTGTATTAATCTGGAAAAAAAATTCAGTTCGTGTATTAATATGGCAACGAAAAAAATTCGTGTATTTAATTGGCAAATTTTGTTGAGTTGGTGTATTTTTCGGGTTTTTTTCCTATAGAAACAATTTTAATATTTTTATTTTGTTTTTGTAATACTTTGACACATTTATTTTCCACGATATGTCTCAAGAAATACCATCGGAGGATCTAGTTGCATTTGATCTACATAACAATGCATATATATATTTAAACGCACCTTCAGAGAGGTAATACAACTATATAATATATTCTTTATCAGACACATTATTTGTTTCTTAATTACTTCATTTTGATGTGACATTGTGATGTTGCTGAGTGTAGGCCAACCAGAATGTCAATTGTTAACCACTGATTAGACGGCATTTGTTAACTCAAAAAATCTGGTGAGGGGTGATGTTGTTATATTTATGAGGCTAGTCATTCAATAATTGTGAAAAAAAAAATTATCTTATGGTAAATGTCACAACTTTGTCTCGCATGGATGTGAATGGAGATCTCCTAGTCGGTGTTATGAGGAAACAACAGACACATATATCATGCTCTGTGATCTCGGCTGAGGGCATGAATATTGGGGTGCTTTCTGCGTCTTCCCAAACACTCACAAATAAATCAACTCATTCCGTATTTTACAAGCCAAAGGTTTGAAAGAGTTAAAGATTCACACATGAGCCATCCTTTCCAAATCCTTATCATGTGCATATGTTTGGGCGATAATCTTTTTGTTGCCTTTCTATGAACAAAAAAAAATGAGGCCAAGTTTTTTCGTGAGCGTTAACAAGTATCTTGAATCTAAGAATTGGAAGATTGATGTTGGCATGCATTTTCCGATTGGTTTTGAGGGAAAGGATGGTCTTGCGAAAATGTTACCTCTTTTCGTAACACGAAAAAAAAATTTGTTTTCTTTCACAAAATTTGATGACAAGTATTAACTTCTCAAATTTTTTACTCCAATATCACAGGTTTAGCAATACTGTTGTCGGCATCAGCGCAAGTGAGTCTCCGGTTTGGCGTAATTCGGAATGGAGATCACTAAAGATTAGTGTATTTTTACTATAAAACTTTATGATAAAACAAGCTTTTCAGTTGAGTTATGTTAATCTTATCATCTAAATGTGACAAGTTCTTCAAGTTCAATGGGATGAGCCTTTTCCTTTACTCCGGATCGAGTCTCCCCGTGGGAGCTCAAGCCCCTCGTATAACAAATAGTAATAAACGATCACGAGCTCTTGCATTTCCGTTCCCAACATATTTTGGAGAATCAAGTAACAAAGACACTTAGAAAATATGTGGAAGGCTGTTTTTAAATTCAATAAAACAAATTAAAGTCAAGGTTTTGAAAATTCTCAGGTAGATCTGAAAATTCTCAGGCGGATCCAGAAGATTTTTTCACTGGATGCACAAATATGTTTTGTGAAGTGTTTCCATCTCTCATTCAAAATTATACTCCCTCTGTTTAATAATATTTGAAGTTTTAGAGTTTTTCACACAAATAAAAACATGTTTTTTTCCCAATCCCAAAATTATCTAACCTAAAAAAATAATAATTTGTAGAATATCAATACTCAGAAATAATAAATTTTACCTTGAAAGTTGGAAACATCATCTATTATGAAAAAAAAAAAAAATCTCTAAAACTTCAAATATTATGAAACAGAGGGAGTATATCTATATTCTATAAGTAGTTTTTGTTTATTTTAAAAATTCAAAGGCCACATATAGGAAAGAAAATATGTGTATTTATTTGTAGAATATAAAGTTTGATCCATTTTTATCAAGAGACTGAAGAAGGAAGAAACATGAAGTTGTTTTTGATAGAGGAACAAATTCATTATGCATAATGTAATATGTTTATATACTTTATTTATGTTGTGTTGGTGTCATTTTCTTTATTTTAGACTCATTTATAGACGGTCAGTGTAGCTAGAACTATATGTGAATGGTTAACCACATATTAGTTAATAACTAGGGTCTACGCGCGGATTTGTTGATTTATACGTAGATACAAAATATCGTTATTTTTCAGTAATATTCAACATTATTTTTCCTACCTTTTATAAATTTTTTAGCTTAATAATTGTATTTATAGATGGATATATATATGATTTGACATTTTAGTAAGCTTGTAATTTTTTGTGTTAACACATATTGTTTTGGTAAGAATAAAATGTCCAAGAATCTCTCGAACTTGTGAAATAGTCAAAATTTCTTATCATTTAACGCATGTAGAACCCTTTATTGGATATGTAAACACTATTGATTACATTTTTAAAAATTCTTAAGATCCATTTTCAAACATGTTCATAGTGAAGATTAAAGTCTATTTTTCAAGAATTGTTAGCTAGGAATTCCTTCTTTTTTTTTGTGCGTGTGTTATATTTCTTTTTTCTTTTTTCTAATTTTAGTTTTTTTCATTAAATACTATATGATGTGTCGCTCATATGATCATCATTCATACAACAGTTTGTGTTGATTCTAGAAAAATCTCACATTCCCACATGGTTTTAAATCTTTGTCATAACAAATTCTTAAAACTGTAAAATTATTTGTTAGAAGAGTAATCATCTTCGCTTGATTCGATCTCTTTGTGAGAATTAATCCTTCGCTCATACCCTCTACTCTGATCTAATTGGCATCCTCTCTGCTTATGTCTTTGCGCAAGAATTCTTCCTCCTTCATTTTCACTCCACATATCAGTTATGTCTTGCAGCTCATCATTGTTTCCTTCTCTACCTCATCACTTTCTTCTCCTTCTCTTTAGCTTTAGTTTCTTGGATAATTCTGTAAACCCATGCTTCTCGCAGAACAAAACTAAGAGTGGTAAGGCAAAGGCAGCAAAGGAAGTGTGAAGCAAACCGAGCAACTCCACAATCTTTACTTATGCCAAAGAATTTTTCTTTTAACACAACCGAGCTTTATTAATAACCAACGTTAAAAGTTGGACAGAATTCCACGATTACACAAGAACCAATGACAGTAGCCATACTTATGTCAAGGATTCGTAGAACAGTTCAAGAGAATTCTGACCCGTTTTGCTTTGTTTCTCCTAAGCTTCTCCGGATTTACCTCGGTCACCGAATTCTGCAGCACACCCTCTAAAACATGAATCAAATATCAAGACTGGATCAATAAGTATTCTGTAGAGATATGAGCCAGAGATGTTTTTTCTTTTTTCCCGAAGCCAGAGATATTATATCTAATTTCTTCTACAACCACGTAATTTCTTTTATAACCACGTATACAGAAAACCCATTTACATACCTTTCAGCAAAGGCTCCGTGGTCACAGGTTCCTCTTCCTCTTCCTCTTCTTATGCTTACTCTTTTTAGATGAGGATGCCGGAGTAACATTTACAGTCTGCAGTAGAAGAGAAAGAGGACTTTTCAAGTCATCTATACTTAAGTGAGAACAGATTAACTCTAAGACCTTTAAGAGATTAATACAAACGTAGAGTTAATGCAAAAGAGGACTTTTAAAGTTTCTGACCTTATTCTCACATTTCTCCTTAAGCATCTTCTTGCTTCTTCGGATAAAGATTAGTCTCCAAATTCTGCAGCTCGCTCTGACCTAAACGAAAAGCGGTAAGCACAAAACGTTGTTAAAAGTAGCATAAAACACATTCAATCTCCACACGAAAAAATATAATACAGAAATCAGGATTAACAAAACAGTATATGCTTAATGTCTTGTATAAGCACATGAGGAGAGATCTCCTATATTTTGATGTTGATGGGTTTAATAGACTTGTAAGTAATAAACCATACATCACATCACGTAATCTATTACTAAGTTGCAGGTTCATTATTGTTTCACTTATTCCACATGAAATCGTATACTCTTTGAATAAAGTGCTTACAATAAAGCTAATTTTACTAATAGTTGC
This sequence comes from Aurinia saxatilis, assembly GCA_900406295.1. Lineage (NCBI taxonomy): Eukaryota > Viridiplantae > Streptophyta > Magnoliopsida > Brassicales > Brassicaceae > Aurinia > Aurinia saxatilis. Next base: position 16,358 of record OVAP01001846.1, on the reverse strand, counting down.
GATGATGAGTATTTTGTAGTTAAAGTACAGACTGATTCAAAAAGCATGCTTTGTTAACTACTGGAGTGTAAACCCAACTTACCCAAGAGGCACCAAACTGGCGAAAGGCACAGAATTAAGTCTGGTGGCGTAGTTTTCAAACTCTCGAACTGACCCAAGACACAAAAACAATGAATCATTTAAGTTAATTTATTTGATTGGGCAAAGTAGATAAAAAAAAGTCAGAATCCACCTCCTTAATGCCTTCCCAATCAGAATCAACAGCTAATTCTTACAAAGCATGCGTTTCAATGGGCTCCTCGAAGAACCCATTCCGAATTCGTTAATCGGCAGAGAACCCAGAAACCTTAGAGAGAAAGGTTCGAACTGGAAAGGGAAAAATATTGGCTTTCAAAAACGGAAGTAGATGAGAATGATCTGAGAGCGAGTAGCAGTTTCATTAATGGAGGATATGATTTTAAAGGGGTTCGTAAGATAGGAAACTGAGTAGATTACACAAGACGAAGAAGAAGGGTTTGAGTGGCTTTTTCTTTCTTTTACGTTCTGAGTTCATTTTTTTGTGAATGGACTGTGGCATATAGCTCATGTATGTTTTTAATTTCTTTAACACAAACAGGTCCATAACGTGTAAAAGAAATTTAGACTTTATATTATTTTTTGCTGATGTGGATGCACCCCCAGAAGTGTCGATTCCATATAAAAAGATTGAATATGGAAAAAGATGGAGGGGAAGGAGTCGCCATTTATAAAATTTAATTAGTGGGCAATTATTCAGATTAGTGGGAAGATGCGAGGCTGGAAATCTGATTCGATTGAAGGAGGAAGAACCTGAAAAGGCTCTCGGTGTCTTTATTTGATCGAATACGAAAGAGACGGAGAAGAGTGTTTTCGGTTAATGTTGGTTGGGCTTGATCGAGATGTGTTAATGGCCCAAAGAATTTATCGAGAAAGATTTTTTTTTTCTGAAGGAGTAAGAGGATTGCCACGTGGCACATTAAAAAAAAAAAAAAATCTGATGTGTACACAGCCATGAACCTCAAAATGCCCATTTTATATGTACAGATTTGTATAGCTGACAACGATTTCCCTTATATATTTAAAGGTGATTTTCATGGTCCGAACGGACCAGATTTCAGGCTTAGCCCTAATTCAATTAGGCTAATTGACAGGGTTGATTCATGTCGTCAAGTCTTTCAAACCCGAAATTAGCTTGGGATCCACTAACTATCGAACAAGGTCCAGTTCTTTCTCGACGTCAAGGTGGTCAGTAGTAATATAGTCTCAGAGGCGACAATATTACTAGTTATGTATATATGCTTGCTCAAAAATGGAATTACTTTAGATATTCATATTAACCAAATTTTGTTTGCTATATCTAAAGTAAATTTCCTTTTTTAGATGAATTGATGTCATTGGCTCACTTCTGATTAAATGTCTAGAAAAGGCATCGAAGTTGATTCCAAGTACAAAAGTAGTCCAGAAGAATTCACAAAGTCCAAAGATATAGTTCATTAGTCTCACAAATTAAAACTCTTATGTCATGGTGTTATGACTTCTCTGATAAATGCAGAGTATTAAAACATCTTAAAGGTAGACTAACTTTTTTGAAAGTTAAAAATATAGGTTGAATAATAGCATTGTGACATCCTTAATAATCCTAAGATCCGTTTCATCACCAACAATGTTATGTTAGTTCGTCCTCATGATGCAAAGACCCCTTGAAGAGTGGAGACATGTGCTTGAGATTTGACTGGTACACGAGAAACCACAGGTTTCTTCAACAATGCCTTCACTTCGTTTGTTAATTCCTCTTCTTCTCCGAGATATTTCCTCACCTCGTTCGCCAGTTCGATCACATACTCTTCTTCATGCTCTGTTTCACATATTCCAATCATCAAATTCATACTAAAAAATGTGACATTATTTTGAATTGGTATATAAAGTCATTAAGCTTTGTATTTACCAATATCGTGCATTGCTTTCTCCAATCGGAAAAGATACTCTCGGTTGTTCCCACACGGCCCAGAAGCTGTCGCGATTTGCCTCGCCATTTCCTCTAATGGAGCTGGCCCTAAATAGTACTTGTTTGACACTTTGTCTGGAGTAGACGTAAAACTACACAAACAAACAAACAACCTAACTTTAACTTTCAATCTTCCAAATTAGAGCATTGAAACAAATGGAAAAACAGAGATTATTAAATCCAAACATACACTATAACTCCTGTCAGGACTGGTTTAGAAGTGTCATTTTCCTACATCCAAATGAAAACAGAACTAAATAAGAAAAATTTCTAAATCAAGAAAGATACACAACAAAAAAGTAGTAATGTGATTCATACAGGGTAAAATTCCACAAGGGTTTTCGAGTCGTATTCACATTCTCTTTTTTCTAAATACTGCAAAAACAAAACATAAAAGCCATCAATATCAGATCTAACAAAAATTCAATTTTGACCAAGTAAAAATTTTAATACCTCAATGGCTAATTTTTCCTTCTCAGGTCCTCCACGAACACAGAAAGCAGCACCCCACTGTCATCCCAGCATTAAAGCTTCATCAACATCAAATTTCCAAATTGCACATTTTTTACATTTGATTGTATATAAAAGGATTAGAACTTACGCAAATAGCTCCGGTGGATTGCTCCAACGTACAAGTTCTTGCAGGATGTTGAGGAGTGCCTCTATGATCAATGCACGCTGCATGACAAAAAAAAACAGATTGATTTTACCAAAAATTGTTTCTTTCTGAAACTTAAAAACAGAGCAAGTTTTGTATATATACCAAGATCAAAGACACGTTTGTAATCTTTGATATAGCCAATGATCTTTTCATCAAACTCAAAACCTGGGTTCCAGATTAAAGATCCATATCCAAAAACCCACAAAACCATCTTCTCTTCTTGATCCCTATAATATCCACCAAAAACGTTTACCAAACGAAAAAAAAACATGAACAAACTGATATAATAGTTACAAACCAATACAAAAAACATACCTTAAAATAAAAAAGCAGAGATATTTTAAAGAGAAGAAGGAAGAAAACACACAATGTGATGTTATGATGATGAACCAATGAAGGAGAAGTGTGTATTAATACAGAGGAAGAGAGACAGAAAATCTTTGTTGTGTTACCAAACAATCTAAAAAAAAAAGAGAATCTTGGAGATTAGTTAGGTTCGAGATTGAACATGGACGTGTTTATGGAGCTTATGCGTACATGTTCCGGATTTAATGCCGTTCCCACTCTTCCCAAACTCTTGCGTTTTCCTTTTTGAAAATTTGATACATTGAATCTAGACACTTTTGTAATATTCATCTTATACAACAGACAAAAAATTGATACGGGTTCAGTATAGAATATAGATTTGGCCCAGCCCACGTGTTTCTCTTCTTTTTTTTGAAGTTTCTGCTAGTGAGATTTTTTGGGAAAAGTATAATTTTGTCGTCGTAAATATTGGATGGTGGGTAATAACAGGCGAGTCAAATCAATCCTATCAGGCTAGGCTTGGGTCTTGTTTTCTTTTTGTTGGGTTTGGGTTGGATTGATTTAAGGGTTTAGGGCTTGTTTTGGTTCAATGAGATGGATTCAATTTTTCACTTTCAGGTTTAAGGCTTTGTTTTGTGGTTCGGATCTTTGATTTTTATGCTCACATGATTTTTGTAAGGTTTTGTATCGAAACCCCATACACATGATACACTTTAGATCTTGTGATCAAAGCATGCATGTATTATGGTTTGAATTCTAGTTTTCGCCTTTTCATGCTTACTGTAAGAACATTTGGTACCGAATTAATGTTTCACTCAAAACTAACATGTTTGTCATGGTTAAGAAAAATGTAGTTTGCATTATATTTTGCTGTTTTCTTTTTCCATCTCAAATGTTACTATGCATCATTTTGTTTTTGTTCGATAAACATAAGCCTTTGGTGTGCATGTTCATCTTCACAAATTGACAACATAAGCTTTATGTAACCAGATGTATATATTCTTTTTTCCTCCTGAAACATTTGATGGAGATGGTGATTATAATTTATTTACTAATATCTTTGCCTGATACTTATTAAAAAAGGTCAAGAACTAACAGAGTACGATCATCCAAAAGACCAAATATTGAACATGACAATCTCGCCACAAAACATTTTGTGAAATCAAAGTAACATATTGTGGCCTGCTTATATATGGTTAATTTTCCCAGGACCGGCCCAACAAATGTTAAAACATTTGGCTGCCTAAAGAAAAAAAATATATATACCCTCAATGTTATTCGAACTCTGGTTGATTTGCAATCAATGATAACATAACCATTAGACCACAATAAAGAACTTGTTCAATTATGCTGCCCCATATTCTTAATAAAATTTTGGTGCCTAAAGCTTGTGCTTCTTGGGCTTTAGCCTTGGGCGGGGTCAGAATTTTCCACACACACACCAAAAAAAGCTGCTGCCAACCCATAGGCATGGATAATCAGTAGCTTGCATAATAGTTTTATTGTCATAAACAAATAGTTATCATGGATAAGTGGCTAATCCAGTGGTCATCTAGACATATTGATATGTTGCCTAGTCATTGCCACCTAGGCATTGCCAATGTTGTGCCCCAATCGTGAGCATGACCACAAACTTAACTGGTGGCTACACCATGGCTAGATGGTCTCCGTGGTCACATATTTAAATTGGCAACGGTGCAACGGCCACAAATTAATTTCTTTAGTTGACATTTGTGGCTATTTCTAGCCAACATCTTTGCTCCTAACCAAGGATTCTATTTGATAGCTTTTTTCCATGTTCATTTTTAAACAATAATTGGAAGAAAAAAACAAGAATTGATATTTACAAGATGATTCAGTTTTAACTAGTTAAAAGGATGCATATGCATGAATCCATCACAACTTTGTGCACACATGATATCTATATAGCTAGATACATGCAATGCACAATATAATAAGTAAAAAATGTGATTAATTCAATATAGTTGAAGCGTGGTCGGGTAAGTGGAACCACTTTAACCACATAGATATTGGAGGAAAGTTACTCACGCCTTGGACATCATTCTGCTGGAAGAAAGTTAGTCACGCTTTGACATCATTCTAAAGTCAGCTTCCACACAATCTTTCTTGATCTTTTAACCAAACATATAAACCACATCATTAAATATCAACACCAATTATATGTTACATTTTAAAAGTGAACTACCTAGGCAGTGAATGGTGAACACAACCGCATCTATTCCGTATGCGTGTTCACCATTCGTGATATTATTATTTTGCAGTGTGTCTAAAACTATTTTATGTTAACCGCACTTATTTCGCAGTTTACTTTTTCACTATGCAAATCGCACCGCACCCTTTATTCCCCACTTCATTCCGCGCTCCCCATTCACAGCATTATGATATATACCCAAGTGGAATTAGCTCAACATTTATGCTTCTTGATCCATTCAAAAATCACTAATGAAAGGTCTGGAACAGATTTTTTTTTAAATGTGTATACAACTATACATATACATACACAAAAATATATTCATTCCGTTCCACGAAAAATGATGTTTTAGGTTTTTCACACAAATTAAAAAGAAAGAAATTTGTGTTTAGTTTTAAATGCATATTTTGCAATAAATAGTTTCATAGTCCATCTATAAATTCAAATTTCTTCAAATATTTTTTTGAAGTTTACGGTCTTAATACTTTTTAAGTTTACAATCTGTTAATAAGACAAATATATAAATATATATATATATATATATAATTTAATCATCAATTTTTGCGGAAAAGAAAAATAAAAAAGGTCGAATATCACAATCTTTATAGAAAGGAGGGAGATGATATAAGGGTGTGAATAGGGGAGCGGATAAATAGTGTGTCAAGAGTATGCAAAGCGGGTCAATCCACTTTACTTTTTATATTCTCATTCAAGTTTTAATGTTTAAAAGTGTGTTAGGAGCGGGTCAAACAGTGATATTATTCCCATTAATTTTGATTTGTTTTGTCCGTTTGATTCACATCTTATCCGCTTGACCCGTACTTTATCCGTTTAATCCACTTGACCCACATTTTATCCGTTTGATACACTTGATCCAACCCATATTACCCACTTCTCTGTTCATTCATATTCATAGCTTAAGATTATGTGAGACAATACGACGGCAAGCTACTCATTAGGCAGACCACTTTTGAAGACACGAGTAAAAGTGGTTGTCCTTTTTAGTGTACCTAGTAGCCCATTGATCTGGCCCATTGGTATTGTTTCTCCACCATGCGCCACCACGGTATCTTATGCATCTATGATTTATATATACATGGCGGCCTAACTAGAAAACAATATTCTTATAGGAGGTGCTCATATGTGCATGCGTACAGATCATGCGGTAGTAAAATTACGACGAAGTTAAAGAACCCATACCAGAGTCGGCTTAAAAAAACAAGAGGTAATAACAAAATGGGCTTCAACGGTTGCAAAAAGATGAGATTTTTTACTTCAAAGAAGTTAACTTGGTACATTACTTCGGCTATGAGAGAAATAATGTACCAAGATATAAAGAACAGTTGGAAAAAGATGAGATTTGATGAGTCGGATTCATTCCAACTGATCAATGCCATCAACTCGAAGACTAAGCTCATATAACTCTATGGCATCCTAGCTGACGTTGAAGCCCTTTGCTACTCTTTTGAAAAAGTCTCATTTATCTGTATCAATAGGGCAAAATACCAAAGTTGACTTCTTAGCTAACAAGCTTTAAATTTTATAATTGTAATTTTATGATAATATCAATGGAAATTGGTTTTGGACCCCCCAAAAAATGCTACAAGCCTAAATATTACATTATGTGCTTAACGGAAGAAGATCTTTTGGTGTGTATTTCGTCTGCCAAGAGAGATACTAAGATCATATGTTTAGGTTTAATACAAAGTATCTACTTTCTCTGAACATTTTAGCAAAAACGCAAAACGGAAAAAAAAATTATACCTTCTCCGAATAAAATTAGTTGATGTTTTAGGGATTTTTTTTTGTATTAATTGCTAGATTATTTTTTATATTTTTTCTCTTTTGTGACCATTTAATTTTGTAGTATTTATGTGATCGGTTGACTCAATTTTTTTAAATGATAAATTGTTGTTTAATATATAAAAACACAAAGTACATTATTTATGTGGTATCTTAATTCGTATATTTAAATGATAAATTGTTGTTTAATATATAAAAACACAAAGTACATTATTTATGTGGTATCTTAATTCGTATAGGTAGGGAATATAAAGAACGACCTTCGGTTGAATATACAATTTAACAAATCATAAGAAAATTGTAGAATACAAAAATTCAAAATATAGTAACACTGAAATCTTCCTTTCCCCTTACTAGCTTATTAATAGGTACCATTTAAAGTCTTTGGAGGTGTAATGTTCATACGTTTGACCATATACACTGCGTCATTGCTTCTTTATGTGTTGCATATACTGTATATGATCATCTGAATCTTCCTGTATTAAACATACACACAAAACGAGAGATATTATAGAAAGGCGATAAAATCTCGTGGGGATTTGGCATCATTTCAAGATCTTCTGTGTACGCAGATACATGAGGAACATGATGATAATATTGATGAAACATGGTTGGTTATAATGATGGTGATGATGATATATAATTGCTACAGGAAAAACATATCAAGTAAGAGGGAGTTAAAACTTAACGAAAGAAACAGGAAACATGATCTTTGTTAGGGGTAAAAGAAAAGGTATTATTATACATAAAGAGTGGAGTCTCCAACAAAGATTATCATTCTCTTTTGAGTGGATTAACTTCACGCTTAATTAATAGTGCATATCCATGCCTCATACGTGGATCCCACTCTAATTCTTATGTTTCTTCAATTGTTTACGATTGATCTTTTGTGATATACATAATTGTTTCTATTATCAGGTCACTAATTGAGACTAATTGCGTAGATAACGAAGCTGATATATTCAGACTTTTAGTCCTATTAATCTTTTGGATTCGAATGTTCCTTAACATGAAAATTTAGTTACAGTCCAAGTGTCCCACTATCTAAAATTCCAAACTATATCCAAGAGTGCCCTCTATTGAAAACACACCAAATTTTCTACTTTTTTTTTCTTTTCTTAATTAGATATTAATGTGAGAACTTCCGAAATGAAGGTGCTCTGATCTTTCATTATAAAAGCTTTGATTGGTAGCATATTTAGACAGTTGAAAGATGGTTGGATGGAAAATATTTTCTCGATTATCAATCAAACATGCATACATATGAAATAAAGATTTACAACCATCAGTTTGGTATAAACTCTATATACATTTACTTTATAAATTTCTTTAATCCTTTCAGATCTTTTCAAAAAATGTATTTAAAATTAATTTCTGTTTCCTATGTCATGTTTTTTAAATTATTAACAATTTGGAATTATTTAATCGTTTCGATTGAAGTGTACATCCAATATTTTCTAAAATAGTATCTATGATTTACATTTTTTTTACAAATGAATACTATTTGTTTTGTTTTGAAACTCTACAAATATTTAAAAAATTGATCAAATAAAAAAATAGAAAAAATCACTAAAATACCAAAGTAAAATGGATAAAATAGATTGTTTATCTTTTTTTTTTTCTCTCTAATTTTACTTTTGTATTGGTTGTTTTTCGATCGTTTTTTAGTTTTATTATCAAACTGTTGTGTTGGACTGAGTTGTAGCTTCCACGAACCATATATTTTGTGTTTGGCTGATTTTTGGTTTTGGAAACTATGTATGTGTGCATGCTTGTTGTAACCTAAGTTTAAGTTAATAACATTTCAGATGACAAAAAAAAAACGATGGATTTTTTGTCCATTCCTAATCAGAATTTCTGAAATGTCAAATATTAATTAGCCGGTATGATCGAGAGTCGAAGTGACAAGTGTATACCTATGCCATGTGTGTATGGAAGTGGAACCCCACCACAATGCGGGCGTGATAAATGAAACTGCGCGTGTTGATTCATGATGCGTCCTAGTGATTTGCATTTCGTATTTGCACATTCCTCCACTTGGTAGTTTTGTGTTTCCCTCATCACCATACTCGTCCTTTTTTTTATATATCATATTATATACCTTGTGGTCAAGTTAGTTTTTTCCTTTTATATTTTTAGTTTCTTCAAATTATCTCCAAAAAAATGTATGTGATGTGATGAGCCCAAAGAGGGTTATGTCCTTAATCTATTCCCTCTCCCTTTTGTTTTATGTTCTCTTAAATGGAGGGGTTTCTAATAAATTATAAATTACCGTAACATGTTTGAGATTTATTCAATCTGGTTGTAATCTTCGTAATCTAACAACCAGCTAGGTAATCTAACAAGTATAACGTAAAATATCAACTAATGCTTTTTCCGAGTTCGATCACAAAGTGAGTTAGTGATTTTAAGTTCTTAACAAAAAAAAAAGAAAAAAAAAGGAGTTGGGAGTGATTCTCATTTGAAAATGTATTTAAGAAAATGGTACTATTTACAGGTCGTTGACGAAAAACAAACAAACTCATTGTCACCAAAAGTTTGATCTTTTAATTTTCATAATAACCTACATCTTGGATTACAAATTCAGAATGCCAAGCAGCGTTAACTTTGTTATGACTAAAGAAAAAAAAAAATATATATATATATATATATATATAACTAAAGAAAAATGTGAATTGTATCAATTGGATTAATAATTATAATTATGATGTCACGATGAGGAAGTGTTGAAAACGTTAAAATGCAATATATATATATATATATATATATATAAGCATGCGGCGGAAATCTGGCAAAAGATTTTGAGTTTGTCTGTCGCAATCACTGCTCGTGCTTAACATTCTGCATATTCTCTTCCGTTTCTGGATAACGTACGATAGTACATTAACTCTACACACAACCATATCAGTTTCTTATGCACTACAGTATATGTTTTCCACAACGCTATATAGTAATTATTTATATGGTTTCTAGTTTAACCTCCTAACTACGCAGATGTGATTAATGGTCGTTAAAGATGTGATTAAGACTTAGCAATACACAAACTACTCAACTCATGGTGGTTAATCCCCTAGCTTACGGATTGACTCCGAAAATGAAATTATATATATGTAAACAAATTTTCTTTGTTTCTAATTAAGTGTTAAGGACCCTTTTTGTTTCATATTAATTGATGCTTTCAATTTTCAAGGTAGATTTTATTGTTTTTTTGTTTTTGTTTTTATTATTAATATTATACAGATAGCTTTTCTATTGGTTATATTGGTTTGAGATTAGAAATAAAATATGTTTTAGTTTTAAAAAAAACTAAAATTTAAATATTAAAAAACGGAAGGAGTATATTAAATGATTTAATGACTGAAGATTAATTAGCAGAGAGAAGTTAAAGAGCAAGTTCTGTTTGATGAAAATAGACTAGTTGCTAGATCAACTTAGAAGATTGATTGGTCCTGAATTACTTATCCTTGTAAATTGATTGACTTAATTAGTTAATTAATTAATAAATACATTTTCTCTATAAGAAAGATTAGAACATGAGTAATCTTACAATATAGTAGAAAATGATGTAGTAAAATCCTATTTATTCTTTCATAAATATTGTATAGACATTTTTATAAGACGTCTTTTAGTATATATCTTTAAAATAAATGAATTGATACTTCACTAAATGCAGAAATATATATTTATTTGGTTTAGTAATATTATTTCCATCCAAATGATGTTATTGTGTACTAATGTGGTTAAAATGGTGCATTTTGGGATTAAAAATACAATGAATGTGTATATATATATATATATATATATAATTCATGAAATTCTATAATTACAACGACTAGATTTCATTTTACATAATTGTATAACTTTCTTTAGGATAAAGAAAAGGAGAACAAGATTTGAGATTGTTCCCCATTAAAATTTTTTAAAGATTAAAAAAAATAACAAAGAAGATAATTTATACTACCTTTTACTAAAAAGATTTCCCAAGAAAAAAGGTTTGAAGTTTTAGAATCTATAAAAAGGCAAAGGTTGTCTCTCTGGGACATCCCATCACAAAGCATTAGTAACAACACTCCTTGTTTCTCTCTATCTCTATTTTGTTTGCTCTGTCTACGTTCTTTCTTAAAACTTTGGATATGGGAGAAGCCGTAGAGATCATGTTTGGTAATGGGTTCCCAGAGATTCACAAAGACATCCTACCAAATCAAACCCTCCAAACCAACCAGCAGGATTGCCATTGGTATGAAGAAACCATCGATGATGATCTCAAGTGGTCTTTTGCCCTCAACAGGTTTTTGTTTTTTCTTTTCTTTGCCCAATTATATTTTGCTAGTATTTGTTTCTCACTATTTTTTCTTTCTCGATAGTGTTCTCCATAAAGGAACTAGTGAGTACCAAGACATTGCTCTTTTGGACACCAAACGGTTTGGAAAGGTACATTTCTTTTTACTTTTGTAACATGAAAATTTATTCTATACCATATATTTGTTTTGATTTTCTTATGAATTTTTTAAAAGAAAATTACTGATATTATATGGGTACTTAAAAACAGGTACTTGTGATTGATGGGAAAATGCAAAGTGCAGAGAGAGATGAGTTTATCTACCATGAATGTTTGATCCACCCTGCCCTCCTTTTCCACCCCAAGTATGAATTCTTTTTAAAAAAAATTCCCTTACAACTTTTTTTTCTTTTTGGTATATGATAGCCTATAATTTATATTTTGGTTACATGACTACTAAATCACCCTTAGAAAGTATATCTGCTTGCTTCTTATACATTGAACATTTTAGTTTTCGATAGTGTAAGTTACCTAACCATGGATCTTTGAATAGCCCGAAGTCGGTGTTCATAATGGGAGGAGGTGAAGGCTCTGCTGCAAGAGAAATTCTAAAACACGAGACGATTGAAAAAGTGGTCATGTGTGATATTGATCAGGTAAAATAGTAAACCTTTCGTCTCTGGATATGTTATCAATGTTATTAATCATTCTTAACAAGCAAATGTTTTTCATTTTTTCCAGGAAGTTGTTGATTTTTGCAAGCGGTTTCTAACCGTTAATAGCGACGCTTTCTGTAACAAGAAGCTTGAACTTGTGATCGAAGATGCAAAGTAAGGAAACTTAAAAGAAATGATAGTTAGAACTTAAAGCTTTATGACTTTAAATTTCTCTAAATATTATTTTGAATGTAAAAAAAAGGGCTGAATTGGAGAGAAGAGAAGAAAAGTTTGATATAATTGTGGGAGATTTAGCTGATCCAGTGGAAGGTGGGCCTTGTTATCAGCTCTACACCAAATCTTTCTACCAAAACATCCTCAAACCCAAGCTTAGTCCCAATGGCATTTTTGTCACTCAGGTCTTAATTTCAACTATTCAACATTTGTTTTATGAGTATGTAAGAGCTACGTATATAATATGGGAGCTAGTAAGAATTTAGAGTATGTAAGAGCTACATATATAATATGGGAGCTAGTAAGAATTTATATTGATAATCTTAAAAATTAATATATGTATTAGGCTGGACCAGCAGGAATATTCACTCATAAAGAGGTTTTCACATCAATCTACAACACCATGAAGCAAGTCTTCAAGTGTAAGCCCTCTTTTGTGTTTTGTTTTATCGCTTGTTGTGTGGACCATTTTTATAAAGAGTTTTGGGAATTGAAAATGAAAACAGACGTGAAGGCTTACACAGCACATGTGCCATCATTTGCGGACACATGGGGATGGGTGATGGCATCAGATGAAGTGTTTGAGGTTGATGTTCAAGAAATGGATCGAAGAATCGAAGAAAGAGTTAAAGGAGAGTTGATGTATTTGAATGCTCCTTCTTTTCTATCTGCTGCTACACTCAACAAGACCATCTCTCTCGCGTAATTCCTAATTACCTCTTCTTCTTTATTTTTCTTGTTTTGTTGATTAAGATTTTGCTTAATAAATTTGAGTTTATAATTTGACAGGCTTGAGAGGGAGACAGAAGTTTATAGTGAAGAGAATGCAAGATTCATTCATGGTCACGGTGTAGCATACCGGCATACTTGAAGATTGAACCGGATTTCATTTCACTTTGTTTCAAGTTTCGGTTCGATTTCAGATGAATACCAATACCCCAATGTCAAAAACAAAGAAACCGGTTTCTCTTTAGTTATTTTGCTTTGGTTTTCTTTTCTTTTGTTTTCCGTCCCCTCAAGTTATTCCGGGTTTAGTTTGGTTAAGAAAACTATCTTGCTTACTAATTAATGCTGAAACACCTCGGCGTCTCAACCAAACCGTGGTTTCGAATTCAATTAGACCAAATCAAATCAAGTGAAATACAATCTGGAATCAAAGATATTTATTATCGAGTATTAATCTATAGACGTTTTAATATAGTAGTAGAAAAAAATGAATGAGATAATAAAATAGTAAAGAAGGAAATGATCACTTGTGACAAGTGATATGAACATCTTGAGGAAGAAGTGTATACTCGATCTTAAGCTCCTCAAGCATCCGTTTGACCGCGGTGACCAACTCGGTTCTTCTAAAATTCTTCTCTACGAAATTTTGGAAGTTCATGGTGTGTAAGACCAACATATTTAGTTTCAGCTTGTTCATATTTTCAATTGCCTTCACCATCACCAAGGGGCCTGGATGCCAATGATGTGGGTTCTGCTCCAAGTATCTAACCAAACAAACCGATTTCTCAACAAAACAAAGTGAGTGGGTGAGTGAGTGAGTGAGTGATATAAGTGGGTTTACTTACTCTCCAAATTTCTCTTTGAGAGCAGCGATTTTCGATGCAGGTGTTGAGAATGCGATGGAGAATTCTATGGCATCTCCCATATCTGGACTTCTGTTGTAATTGCTTATCGGTTTTGCAGCTAAAACCGCATTCGGATAGAACACTTTCTCGTTGTCACTCTTGAGGAACACAGTTGTTAAGAGATGTATTTCTTCAACCATCAACTTCAAAGAAACACAAAAACAAATTAACAAATGAAAACACATGTTTTCGTCCAACAAAGTACAAAGTTTGTTTACCATTACACCGTCGACAATGCAACGGTCTCCGACGTCATAAGGATGCATCACAAAGACGAACATAAAGGATTCGAAGATATTCTTGCAAGTGCTTCCAATTACGAAAGCAAGACCACAAATTGTGAGGAGAAGACCACCAAAAACTTGGTTGTTGCTATAACAGGAGTACCAACCAAATGATCAAAGTCACAATACTCAAGATTCCAGTTATAAGTTTGTCCAGTTGCTTAACCGCTGTTTTTGTATCGTTCAGTGAATGTCCTATTGCTTTCCGACTTCTTTACACTTGAACCTGTCAATAAATGGCAACACCTACCTTTAAAATTTTAAAACTTTTTAAAAGGAAGCTAATGATTGTCATTTCTTTTTGTAACCAGGTTAATCTTGAACAAAAAGTAGACTAAACAGATTGGGTGTTTGAAGATTACCACCCAATCTGTAAAAGCCTTAGGCGTGATTTTTCCAGTGGTCTCAGCGCCGTCTATTAATGGGAGTACAAGGTCTACCTCTTCCTTGATCATGAACCTCACAAGGTCATCTTCATCCATGTAACTGAAAAATAAAAACAATCTAAGTTAGTATCATTGAGATGAAAATATCGAGAGCCAATAGTTCAACTGGTAATAAAATATCTCGTGCAAAATCTAGAGGTCGCTGGTTCGAATGGTTTTTGAAATGAAATCATCATAGCATGTTGTGCTTGATATATCTCATATTTTACCGGTTTTTATCATAATAAACATATACTTATATTTATTTTAAAGTCTATATTACTATTATTAGCGTCCAAAAGAGCTATTTTAGGTGCATGAACGAGTTTTGGAGCTTTGAAAGGATCTAGAAGATTTATGGAGCAAAAAACTTGGAGAGGCAAAAAAGGAAACGAAGAAAAATGAAAAATTCATACGGGAGTGTCGATCAATACCACCCTAGTGTCGATCGACACCTTACGGATATTCAGCCACTTTCCATAAATTTCAAGACCAAGATTTTTCGCTAATTTTTTATGCTAATTTCTTAAACCTAAAATTCGTCATCAACCTTATATATATACTTTTCTACAACCATTGTTTAGGCTCATACAATATTCATATTCTCTTAGAGTTTTGTAAGGGAGAAGATTTCTCTAGACCCTTTTTATTTTCTATTTGAGTATTATTCAGTTTATTGTTCTATTGATTTGCATGATGAATTGCTTAGTTATGTTTGAGTAGTTTGTTAGTTAGGTTTAGGGTTCTTAAACTTGATGATTTTTTGTTCACCATAGCTTAAATTATGTACCATAGATTTAACTCTTCTCTTAGGTTGTTCTTTATGTTATGCTTTAGGTTGGCCATCTAGAGTATATGATTATACGGAATTTATTATGCATGAGAGTGCTAATAAATTGCTGGAACAGATTTAGGAGAGCTAGCTTTCTTCTCTCAAAGAGATTTGGTGTAGAATTGCTAGTGAACAAATTGAATAGGTTTGATAATGCTAATTTGAATTCATAGGATTTCTCAGCAAGAGTTGGCTGTTATAGGGTTCAAATTAAGTTAGTAGGTCTCAGCGAGAGATGGGTTTGCTAGATGGATTGATTCAGGTTCAAGAGTTAACGGTTTCATAGTTTTTGTACGTCGGGTGTCGATCGACACTGTCCGTAGCATTGGTAAGAATTGATTCTTAGTTTAAGTTCTCAAGCCTAGCATATGTTTAAATTGATAAAAACAAAAAAACCCCTTCTAAAAAATCACCTAGTGTCTGCTCACAGTAGAAAATATTAGAACCAATTTCCTTGCATTTATTTAAAATTTATTAAATTAGTTTCTATATTTATTTCGGTCTTTGTGGATTCGATCCTTAAGTACTATAACTGGTTAGTTGTTGTGCACTTGCAGTTAGAATTACATAGGGTAAACTTTGTGTATCAAGTTTTTGGTGCCGTTGCCGGGGACCAATTAAACTTGCATACTAGTTTATCGAATTCTTAGTTATTTGCTTCTTTTCTTTGATTTTATTTTTCTTTATTTCATTACTAACTAGTTTCTTTTTACTTTTTCTCTTTGGTGTTTCAGGTGTATGCATTTGAGGAGTGACAATTCTGAAAACCTCTTAGACTACACCGAACTCGAAAAACTCGAAAGAAAGAGAAGAAAGGCAAAGTCCAAAACAGTCACAATGGAAGAAATCTTCAGCAATGATCTTTTGGCAATGGTGAAACAACTTCAAGGAAAGCTTACCGAGATGGAGAAGCGTAAACAGCAACAAGCCACAATTGTAGGGATTGATAAGCCACATACTCTCTACACCGAGAGATCTCCTATAGTCATTCCAGCCCTTGAGAGAGACTATG
>OVAP01001845.1:0-21820 GCA_900406295.1 Aurinia saxatilis | reverse complement strand
ACCTCTAAATGAGAGTTGTGGATAGCGAAAGGCTTGAAAGCTAGACACAATATAGTTCGTTCAATCGTCTGATTAATCCCTTGATCATCTAAATGCACCCTCTTATTATCATCCGTAAGAGCTCTTATACGATTATAATTCCTCCTCTGTTTGGTTTTAGCATGAAAATATGCAGTGTTTTTATCCCTAGCCCTAAGCCATTGAACTCTACTCTTTGTTCTCCAATAATCCTCCTCAAGCCTATATTCCTTTGCTAAATCTTTTTTCAGTTTAGCAATGACATGGGGATTGGGAGAGAAAGAGTTATATTCAAAATGTAACCTGGCTTGGAGATCCTGAATATTGTGATGGGAATTGGTGGAATGCCTAGCTTTCCACTTGGATAATGTTGTTCTACATTTTGCTAAGGCTTCTCCAAACTCTTCACCTGCTAGATTCTGACATTGAGATTGCCATGTTAGTTGAACTTCCTTCTTGACCTCTGGATTAAGCCTCCATCTGCTATCATATTTGAAGATCTTTGTTGGAATTCTTTAAGGTTTCTTTGTAAAAAGAAGCAGAGGTCTATGATCTGAACCACCCCAGTTTAATAATTTGACATTAGCCCCAAATATTCATCTAGCCTATTTGCATTTGCTAGAACTCTATCTATCTTTGATTTAATATTATAACCACTCCTTCTACCCATCCATGTAAATTAACCTCCAATGGTGGTTAATTCATGAAGTTCAGATGTGTTGATCATCTTTCTGGAAGCTTTGAAAGTGTGCTCTGGTCTGTAGATTCTACCAATCTTTTAATCATTCCTCCTTATGTCATTGAGATCACCCATCAACAACCGCAAGTAGCCTTTGTACATTCCTGTTTGGGCAAGATAAGTCAGTTTCCTCCACAAAAGGTTTCTATAATTTCTTACAGGATTCCCATATACATATGTTAGCCAAAAAGATTTCTCTACCCCATCATGTATTAGCATATCAGAAATATAAGTAGTAGGAGGATAAATGAAATCTATTTGAATATTAGCACCCAAAAAAATATCTAATCCACCACTTAATCCCCTAGCAGATATTCCAAAATGATTAGCATAATTTAAATCTTTAGCTATAGCAGAAATATAGTCACAACCACATTTAGTTTCTATAAGGAGCAAAACAGCAGGTTTAAAAGACTTCCTGATGTTCTCCAAAATGGGAATTGTCAGGTTGCCCCTAATTCTCTGACAATTCCAATGCATGATGATCGTCATGTTTGGTGTGGTGGTTTCAGGTGAACCACCACACCTTCTTCCTCAGATTCTGCTTCATTGTTGAGTCTCTGTCTGACCGGTAAGTTTTCTGCTTCATGGGATTATGTTTCAGCCTTGCGCTTGAGTTATGGAGCTTGTCTGGATGAGGATCCAGGCTCATGAATGATAACTTGGGATTCTTGGAAAATCCCTTTGCCCTTATCTATCTTTCTGAATTGTGGGATAATCTGGAGATGGCCTACTGGGCAATCTTGTTCGCTGTCCTCCTGGGTTGGAAGTAGATGGTCCTGGTTAAAGAAAAAGCTCCAAGTGATTGCCTGCTCAACAGGAAGTTCTGGCTCCTCCATGTTCTGTTGCATTTGGCTCTCTGTTTCTTGAGCTTGCAATTCCATCTGAGTAGTCACTTCCTGATTTCGATTATGATGATGAGGACAAATAAAATCTTCATGTAGCAAAGAACCACATTTGCCACAATATTTTCGCAGCTTGTCGTACTCCAGTGTAATGAGAATGGTATCACCTACCTCCTCTAATTGGACATAACGGCTGAAAGCTAAGGGTTGCTTGACATTCATTCGAACTCTAATCCAGACCTCAGAGCGATTATCTCGAGAAGGTTCTACAAGTCTGATTCCTTCTACTGTTCTCATTGCTCTACCAATATCCTCAGCTACCTTACGGTTTCGATAATCATTCGGAATACCAAAGACTTGGATCCAGAATGTGATAGTTTACAGATACTCTGGGTCATTCCTTCTTGTCCACTTATCCATAGCCACCATCCAATTGTTAAAACTCCACGACCCTCTCTCAAGAACTGATAAGAGATGGTTCTCCTCTGTAAAGAAGAACTGGATCGTGCCGTCTTCGTTGATTTGGCCATTGACACGGTCATGTAAACCCCATGCCCTAGGTAGAGTGTTTCTCATCCCATTGACTCGGATTAAGACCTCGCACCACCAAGCTCAGACGATTGTTGTTGTTGTTATTGCGTCTCGTATCAAAAGACAACTGAATCGGTTGGAGATCTGAGCCTAAACTCAAGCTTAATCGCTGCATCGACTTCCACAGATCCTTATCCATGGGGTTGAGAGAGCGAATCAAAGTTTGATTTGTGAAAAAGTGAAGAACTGATTAGATCGGAGTTAGAAATCGCAACGCGATAGAGAGAGTTCTAGAGTCTCCTTGGAGAGGTTTCTAGAGAGTTTTTTTATAATATATTTTATTTTGGACATAAAATAATAATATATGCTTCATAAATTTTGAACTAGTTTATCAAATATCTGGCAGCTAGAAGAGGAATGTAAAAATGTCGATTCAGAATCATGAATTTTAACTTTAACCCCCTTTCTCATCTAGTCATCTTCATCTAATACATGGGCTTTATAAAACCCTTTATTCTAAATAAATGGGCCTGAACAAAGATAAGATCTTTTTCCAACATCTTTGACTACATGATGCACCAGATTTGGGTTATGAAACCATAAACACTACCAGTATCAAAATGAGTGGATTTAATTCTAGATTCTCATCCCATGTAAAATATATTTAAAAAGTCAATTAAGTAGTAGATAGCCAAAAAGTTTTTGGAACAAAAGTTTATCTAGCAAATAGGAATGCAATGACCTCAATCACCTCTCCACCACTATTTAAACTTTCCTCCTCTTCTCTTTTGTGTCAAAGACGCTGTAATTATGGCAAATTACCGGTGAAAAAGAAGACGGAGCAATTATAGTGGTGAAGAATACAACTACAACGTAGAACAATAACAAAATTTATCTTACACCGCGATAGACATAAAATAGAGAAATTAGAATACTAGTTGTAGAAAATGAAATAGTGTTTAAGCAGTCGCTTGGTTCCTTATCTGAAAATTGCATTTGTTTTTGTCATGATACCTATATGTTAGTAAACAAAAAAAAAAATGCAGAAATTAGATAAATAGCCAAAAAAGAATTTAAATAGGAATTTTGCCATAAATAGGAATGTAGTTATGTTAATGACCTCTCACCAAGATTTAAGCTTCTCTTCTTCCTCTATGTGAAGAAGATGCGGCTACGGCAAGTTGTTGGGGAAGAAAAATTTCTCCATGACTGCTACTACGACTACGACTACGACGCTAAACAAAGATTACTCCATTACTAGGGTTCAACCCCGCGCTACGCGCGGATCATATGTATAAAAATAATTTAATGGCATCATTTAATAATCTAAATCTAATTTCTTAAATATAAAATGCGGATAAGATTCTCTCGCTTCTCAGAGCTCGACGTGCCTACATGGCACAAAAAAAAGATAAAAAAACCCTAGGTGCCCTTAATGAATTAAACAAATTTACGATTTCCTTTGAAAAAAACCTTGGGCGGTGACTGGGCAGATACATTTGGGAAAAAATCTTTGAGAATCTTCAGTTTATTTTGTGGATAACATTATCTCGCCTCTCATGCGACCTCGGCAGGTTAATTATGATTTTACCCTTATAAATTGACACATAGATTGCCACTTGTATTGTCGACGTGGAATCGTAGGGCTATGGCTTCTCTACAAGGTTTCGATGGGCTTTTAGGTTAGGGTTTTGTCTTTGTTGTTATCGGCTAGGTTAATGTTAGCCTCATATATAAATCATTCTTCTCTGTTAGGGTTTGTTCTATTATAATTATATTAGCATCTTATTCTACGTATTCTCTAGGTTTGCACTAGATTTTTTATTGGTTTGTTTTTTTCCTTCACTTTTCCAGGTATATTGGTCGCCCTTCTTCACGAATACTATGTGTTATTGTATTTTATAGCTTTACGATTGATTTTTCATAAAGTAATAGTTTGGTTTCTTCTGTTGGTTGTTTTTTTTTTTTTNGTTGTTTTTTTTTTTTTTTTTTTGCAGCTTCTCAGCACTGTAGGGGGCTTAGGTCGCCTCTTTAACATTTTTTCATCTTAGCTCCTTCTTCCCTTTTGGTTAATCGTTTGAGTTATTTGATATTTTATAAAGGTTTTTCATCTTAGCCCCTTCTTCCCTTTTGGTTGATCGGTTGATTTATTTGATATCTTTTTTACTTTTTTGGTTTGATTATGTCCATGCCGTTTGCTTTTGCATATGTGTGTTGATTTTGCTAGGGTTCACATGTCGTTTTAATTTTGCTAGGTTACATCTGTGTGTGTGTTTTAGAGAGGATAGAGACGAAGGAATGAACAAAAAGTGGAGTAAGAAGCGAGTTGGATTTGGAGATTTTTTCTTGGTGATACCGTTTGTTTAGAGGCGGTACATGATGACGCAGGTCCGAGAGTTTGAGGATTATTGCGACTTTGGAGGTCTCTATGAAAGGAAATTATGGAGGAGATAACATTCCTTCCGCCGGTTACAGTAATGAAGATCAATCTAACCGATCTGTTGTTGTTGAGCGTGTTGGTGAGTCTCCGTTTCTGAGTTTTTTTCTCTCTTAAGCTAAGTTTTGGTTATGGGGTTAGTTTTTGTTATCGTTTTTTGAATTCGTAGTCAACCCTGAAGCTGCTCTGTATAGAGAGCTATGACATGGTGCCTCGACAAGATGAACGACTCTTCTATTCCCCTCAAGGACACGTTTTTGTAGGGCTGTCGTGATCCTCTCTATATCTCCATATATTAGTGAATACTTGAACTTAGCTTTCTTAGCTTTTTTGGCTGATAATGTACACTTGGTGTCACTCTTTTTATTTGTTGATAATAAAAGTCCATTCACTTTTTTGCAGTTCTTATTAGGAAAAGCTGCCTACTTAGACACCAAGTGTTGGAGCATGTGACTATAGACTTACAAAGAATTTGTAATGGTTTAAATATACACCAACTTATATAAAACATCACACGACATCACAATCTATAGTATTTCAGTCTAAATCATCAATCCGTTAACTGATGTTAGTTTTTTCGTGAGAATTGCTAACGTTGCATTGTTGTGCTGGACTTTGATGCCATGTCCATATCCACATCATTTTTTTGGTTGGGCCAGACCCAATAGTGATGGGCTAAAGTCCAAATTAAATAATTAAACCAAAGTTCTAGACCGAAAATTGAACAAAAACATTGAACCGAAAATTGAACATGAACCAGTTTTATCTCCCCCAATAAAGCATAAACCAACCATTAGCCCATTACAAGGGAACAATAAATCTTCCAAGGACAACCTCGCTCAGTGTCTTCTTCATCCTCTGAAAGTCTGAATCCTCTGAACTCTCCTCGGCTTCATCATCATCAGCATCTCCAGGTTTGAATGGATCACCAGCCCCTTCTTCTATGAAGATATCCACACAAAAAATGTCCACTTGCAAGCTTCATTCATCCTCTAGATGTTTTTGCTCAATGTCTCCAGGGCCGGATCTGAGAAAATGGAGACTCGGGAAAATAAAAAAATGGGATCCTTCAATATAATTATGAATTTTGAATAAATGTAATAAAAAAAAAACATTCTCATTCAAATGACTTTAAATATCCAAAAGCAGTTGATAAAACAAATTCTCCAAATACTTAACAAAAAAAATAACAAGCAATCTAAATAATAAATCTATTAATCTTAATATGACAAAGGTAAAAAAATATATATAAATCTATTACTGCCATGAACAATAAGGTTTTTGAGTGAACAATAATTTATTTTTTACTCTGTTGTGAACAGTAACCATTTTTGTATGTACAGTAACAAAAAAAATTGGCAAAAAATGGGGCCCAAGAGAAATCATTCATCTCTCCACAATGACTTCTTATCTCATATCGGTTCATATGGCAGCTTCCACCACATCCTTCCAATCGTTACAGTTGAATCTAACTCATCTCACACAGTTTCAATTATGTTACTTGGTCTGAAATGACATCAAAATCCATCACAACAATGCCACGTCAGCAAATCTCTCGAAAAAACTAACATCCGTTAACGGTTTGATGATTTAGACCAAAATACTATAGATTGTGATCTCTTGTGATGTTTTATATAAGTTGGTGTATATTTAGACCATTACGAATTCTTTATGAGTCTATAGTCACAGGCTCCAACACTTGGTGTCTAAATAGGCAGTTTTCCCTTCTTATTAATATGTCACACACATAAGCATTTAAATTATGCAGAGGTCTGAGATGAACTATCATGCATGGTATTATCTTGCTGGTTTGTTCCTACATATATGACAATTGAGCAGGTAAATTATTCTGATGTTCAGATCTCTTGAACATACTGTTATCTGAATTTTGAGGCATTTTACGGGGCCAGATTCCTGAACTTTCAAACATTTCTCTGATTTCATCATTAGTCCTAAGCATCACGTTACATCCACATATTTGATAGGCTATGCTGTATGTGTAATATGTGTTTCACTGGATGAAGGTTTATATGTATTTTACACTATTGTTTTGAAGTATAGTATGGACGTGGTGGGTTGTGTTTTGTATACTTTTATATTTGTTGTGTTTAAGTTTTATGTTAATAATTTTCTGATTTTGTTTTTCTTTTCAACAGTTTTAGATTCTAAAGGAGTTGAGTGCTGAATTGAAAATTAATTATTTAAGTCTAATGCGAAGAGATTTGATTTTTAGTTTATATTTAGCTCTTTTGTTATGTTTTGAATCTAGCTATAATGGTAAAATTGTCTCTCTTCTTAGAGAAGCAAGATGGGAAGAGCTGACAGAAAGCGCTTAAATCAAGTAGTCCATGTTGGTTTATAGCTCGTACTTAATTGACTCAATCCTGACTCTCCAGATGTTTTATTCTTTTGTGTTTCTTAGAATCTAGACAACACGAGAATCCAAAGCGTGGTAATGGGGATTAAGCTTAAACCTGGAATAACTTGAGAGAAAGATATCATGTGAGTTTCTTTTTAGTGTGTTTGTTTGAGTTGGTCTTCGTATTTAATTTGGTCTTTGTTTTGGTTGGATATATATATATATATATATAATTGTGTAGTTGTCCGCTAAGACTTTACTTTGTTATATGAATTGTGGGGCAAGATTTTTCTGATTTCCGATGTGGACTTTCTCATGCCTTTTGTGAATTTTTTAACTCTATGTAATACCACTCATCTTTTGCTCTTATTTATCTCTGAATTCTTGATAATGATAAAATTGGATTGGCTTTTTCATTATTTTCAGTACAACATACCATTCCTTCTCGAACAATCAATGAGTATCCATATTGATACTCAAACTTTCTTGAACGAGATTTAGTTTCGTAATGGACTTTGCATAAATAAGTATGAGTTTCAATATGGAATTTGCAGAAAAATTGATTGAGGATCCAAAGGTGAGAGATAGGAAAACCAGATAGCACATATACGAAAATGCCCGAGAGGTCTAAGATGATCTAAGGACATGTGAGCATCACAACGCTCAACTTTGTTGGGATCCTCAGATCAGTCAGGTGACTGGAAGAAGGATTGTTATGATGATCTTCTTTAGGATAACTCTTCTTCAGAATCAAGTAGTGGTCGGTACCTCATGGTTATTATATTGTACCATTTTGATCTTGTATTTGAATGCTATTTTTCTCTACTGAAACTCCACTGGATGATCACAAATCTTTACGGGTATTGTATTCAGAACCGCCTTTGGATAGAGTTTTCTTGGAGAACAAGCATTTTGATAAGGAAAAAATCGAAGAACTGCTATTTGAAGCTCAGAGAAATATGTCTTTCAAACTCTGCGATCTCTTTCCTATTGTTGGTCTAAGGAGATTTATGGACTTTGTCTCGGGACAGCATAAGAGACTTCACGATGTTTTTGCCGAGTTTGATACTTTTCTTAATCAGATTATTGATGATCATCAATTAAAGAACTCAACACAAGATCATCAAGTAAGTCCCGACTCTGTTTTGAGGAGCATCCAAAGAGAGCCACAAGGTTTGGATGGTGTAAACCCGTCATGATCTCAACTTTGTTCCTTAGTTGTGACGCTCTATTGAAGTTGTTATCGTATAACCGTTTCAAAGCTACACTTCGTCCATCTTTAAGCTTACCATAATAAACATGCCAAAGCCTCCATTACCGAGTTCTCCAGATTGGGCCGAAATTATTGGCTCTTCGTAAGAAAATAGACGAACTCCTTCAGTGAACATTTCCTCTGCTTTCTCGACGTCTGAAGACTTTGAAGATGGCTCCGAGGAGAGGTTACTTGGAAGCAATGCTGAAGAAGTTCTGAAACTTTTGTTTGTTCTACGATGGTATACAAACCAAACGATGCTTGCTGCAACTAATCCCACAAACAGAAACCCAACAGCTGAAATGGATTTTTGTAGATTGTTAAGACTTGAAGGACATGCAAAACGAATAAGAACACAAGCATAGAGAAGCACAACTTGACAACTATGATCAGTCGCATACTTTGCTAAACTATTATTTTTCTTATATGGTGCCAAGAGTATATATATATATATTATAATATAACTTATCTGAATGTTGGTTATAATCTAATCGAACTTTTACCAGTAATAATCATTCAAACTCTGGTGATGTTACCGTTGTTAAGAAATTTCCCTTTGAGCTTCTCTCTATTCATCGCCGGTGATGGTGTCACAGAGTCTGGAGGAACAAGAAAAGTTTAGCTATGTAATATTTTCACATGTGATATATATATCATGACCCGTAAAAAGTAAGTGAATTTATTAGATAGCTAAGTATATAAAGTCTTCCTTAG
This sequence comes from Aurinia saxatilis, assembly GCA_900406295.1. Taxonomy (NCBI): domain Eukaryota; kingdom Viridiplantae; phylum Streptophyta; class Magnoliopsida; order Brassicales; family Brassicaceae; genus Aurinia; species Aurinia saxatilis. The sequence continues at coordinate 12,925 of OVAP01001845.1, read as the reverse complement.
TTCTCACAATTATATAAATTGTTAAATAACTATTTTTTGTATATTTTAAAAACTTTGCAACGTCATATGAAAAAAGTTTGATACCCAAACTGGTGAAGATAATATCATCAAACAGTAACAACAAGTGGTAACATAACAAGCACAACGTTGCACCACTCAATCTATTAGTGGATGGTTAGTAGAAAATTAGGCGGAGTTCCTGTTTTTGAGGTGTCAACACTAAACCCTTAAATTATTAACTGGATAATTCGTGTGAAAATCATTAAAAAATATGAGCACTTTGAAAATATTCACGCCAAAGTAAATATTATTTTAATAGATATTGAGGTAATTGGTTTACATTTATCGTCGTTGATTAATATATATATATATATATATATACATATGAAAATATATATATCATTGTACAAATTTCTTTCTTGCTAAGGGTATTATTCTAGGTTTGGACATGTTTCAGATTCTAACACCATGGTTATTGGCAATATTCGATAGATTACCTTAATTTGATGTTAGTTTGCTAGATCCTAACAAATCTGCATGGAAGATTAGGGCTAAAATTATTTGGATGTTTACAAATATCATAACTACCAATCGATTTCTAGAGTTTATACTGGTTGATGATAGGGTAAATTGACTTTTTTTTTGTGGATACTTTTTCATAATTAATATCTTCTGAGCCATGCAGTTTTAACTATGTACCAGATTGACAAGATACAGGCTGTGTCACTATGATTGGGAGAAAGTCCGATATTGTCTTTAATTTGGGAAGGATCAAAGCTTGGAGTGATATGTTAGGTTTGGACTAGTTTGATTTGTTTTTTTTGTTTTTTTCTTTTTCTTATTTCTATATATATTATAGATTGATTTTGTTTTTTTTATTTTGTTTTTTGTTTTTCTTTTGTTTTACAGCTTCCACTAATTTAGTGTGAACATTGGCCAGAAATCATAAATTTACGTGCACATTAATCCCTTTTTTTCTTAGACATTCACTACAAATGTGTTAAGGGATGTATTTTTATTTTGCTAATGGATTTTGTTTGAAAGATTTGATATGATACATGTGACTGGTTCTTTCCGACCGACACATCATGTGTTTAAGATAGTTTGTATGGAGGGTATTTAGATACAAAAAATATCATCATTTTCTTCTTCTGAATTTCTTTGTTTTTCGGAACTTAAATGGCATAAACGATGGTATATCATGGATCCAAACTTTGGGGTTGGTGAGTATTATGTATTACATATACATGTAGTTTTGAAAGTAATCATGAATTCATCTATATACAAATTTTCTTTTTGACTTGGACATCCAATTTTGTTTCCTTTTATGCTTCATACACTTTTTTTTTTTGATAAGTTAGGGTCAATTCCTAGGCCTATGGAGGGGCCCGAGACTAATTATCCTGGGGAGAGGGCAACCCGTGGATAACCCCCACCCCCGAGTTTTCTAATACGCCGTAAGCAATGAGTCCATACCCATGCGGCAACAGGATAAAGAGAGTAATTCTTGGTTTGGGGAGAGTCGATCTCTGGCCTCGACCAACATGGCGACTCTTTCACCAGACGAGGAACCACTCGCCCACTACCACGTGGTTGCCCAATTAGGCTTCACACTTGATCATAGAAGTTGTCAATGATGGTAATATCGTGAATTGTATTGGGTTTAAGAGCAGCGACCATATGGTGATATGTACTTTGAGCTACAAGACGATATGTGAGTTATTTTCTTGAGACGGTAATATGTATGTATCTATGTATGATATTTTATTCGTTAATTTCATGTGTTATGAAACCAGGAAATCACGACTACGAGTGAAGCGAGCGTATTGAAGAAGTTTTGGATTCCTATACTCACTGTGGTGATAATATGGTTATATGTTTTATGAGATTTGCAAAGTTTGAGAAGGTTCATGGTATGTATATCTGACTAAAAATATTCCTGACATAGTCTACGACTACAATACAATAAATATTTTTTTATTGATATAATTTTCAAAATAGGTTTTTGACCTGCAACTACAGCCGGTACATGTACCATCATTTCATTGAATCCATCTTATGATGAAGTTTGGAAATTAAGAGGACGTTTTTATCCGAGTCCGAGGAAATTTTTTTTTTGTCAACACCGAGGAAACCTATTAATTAGATTTGTTTCACATGGAGTGTCTTTTAATTATTTCAGCATTTGTTTTAGTTTTTAAAATTATTTCAGAATTGTTTTTTAGATTTTAGGTAAATCATTATAATATTCTAATAGAAAACACATGATATCGCCTTTTCCCTTTTAATTTTATCTGGTGAATTTATTCTAAATTAACATATCCCGAAGCTTTGTCGACGATGGATATGAACAAGAAATAATATCAAATATATGAATTGTGTTATCCTTAATTTGATGTAAGAACAAAGAATGGGTAAATACCCTTAATTTGATAGTTATCTTCGACTTACTTACAACCATTTTATTTTTCCACGACGTATCACCTCTTAAATAATATAATATTCATTTATAAATAGTTATTATTAAATTATTTTTAAATTATATGATTTATATAATCAGAAGATATAAAACTGTTTGTTTAAAAAAAATATATACTTCTCGAAAAAATAAAAAATACATGAAAATAGAGATTAGTGATTTCTAATTTTTGTTATAGCACAGTAGTGTTTTGCATGATCGTTATATCCAAATACATATTCCATTACATACATATGAGTTTTATTTAATAAAGTTAAAATTTAATGTTCCCATAATCCTTCGAATTCCTGAATTGCCTCGATTGTCAATGGGGTTTCTATTATTTCTGAGAAATCTTGAGAGACGAGAGCATTTTGTCCTACAATTATGACCAGCTTCTTCATATTAGTTACTCTGTATGACTTAAGAACATCAGAATACATATTTTTTTTAAAGAATAACTTACCATTTTGTCGTGTAAATTTCCAAAAACGGAGGCAATATATAATCATAAAATCTCCATACATATCACCAATACTTTTGATATGTTCCGCACATGAACTTCTAGCATATCATAACATGTGAGATTTAAACCATTGCAATTCATGTATAGTCTAATTAAATGAAGCAACTAGAAAAAAAAAAACTAGAAATTTACATTTTCAAGTAATTAATTACATGTTGCAAGTGATAAGGAACTTGATTTGGTTATTCTCTAGATTACAAAGGTTACAAAGACTACAAATACTGTGTGGATACCTCCTAAAACATTAACTGAAGTATTTCTTATAGTTAGTATTATGAAACATATAAAAATAAAAAGACAAGTTTAAACTCACCGTATGACCGGCTATGGACGGATGTTCTAGCAAGGATTCATGGTATTTTTGCAAAGTTGTCATGGAGTTCAGCCCGGAGATATAGATGATCAATCACGATTTCTTCAGTTAAGTGGATTGCCAAATCATTGGGTGTAATGGTTGCTGGACTATTCATGGGATTGCCGAGGCATGGGACTACCAAAAAATTGGTTAGATCGTACCAATGGTATTGTTTAATTTGATTTATAAACAAATATGCAACAAAACCATGGTCTTTTGCATCTATCCAATCTCCCTACAAATAATCGTAATCTATGAATGTCGATTATGTTTTGTATTTTATGGATGAAAACACAAATTACAATATAAAAAACTTACTATAGTATGAGTCTTTCACAACCAGTGATAGAATAATCTGATCGATAGAAGATATTCTATCATTACATACTGGAGGTATTTGCAGGGGGTTTACGTTGGTCCCATTTGTTAAAAATATTACCAAATTCTTACATGTCACTTTGGAGGATGTGTGGTCGTTCTCACTTTCCGACAGACTTACAACAAAACTCAAAAAGTCATACCAACAATACTGATAAAACACACCTAGAAAATAGAATGCAATCACTCTAAACGACCTAACTGCGATGGTTTCGTTATGTGAAGTAAAAAAATAAATAAGTGACTGGCACGGTTTTTAATAAAAATTTATTGGTGTTATTGTAAAAATATGAATTTACTTACTTGGTTATCATGAACGATGAGTTTGAGAACATAACCTTGCATTTGATTCGACTTTTTATCCATATTCGTGATACTTGACCTCAAAATGTCATCGGATGAACTACTCTCTTTATATCTTTGATAAGAGTAGTAATCGGCATTAGATTTTCGATCGAAAAAATGGAGATCTGCAAAGAAGATGGAATCAGAAAATCTCTCTTGAAATAATGAGAGGGATGGAGAATGAATATGTTAAAGTATTTTGTAATTCTCAAATGAATTTGTAATCAATATCTAATATTAACAGAAAATGCTCTCTTTCAATATTTAACACTGAATCTCATAATGTTTTAGTTTTAATTAGAACTGGGTTTTATTTCTTTGGTTAATGACAATTAAAATTATTGATATATTTTTTTCTTTTTTCAAAAACTTTATTCTCATTTCAACTATCAATATACTTTTATAATTAAAAAGAATTGAACAAAATTCTTTTACGTTAGAACCCTAAAATATATGAATTTGATTACTTTTGATAATTTTTTCAAAAATAGTCGATCTAATACTAATTCTATATCCGTAAAGAGCATTAGTATTTGAGTCTAGCAAGTACTATGTTTCTTAATTTCATTTTGATCTTCTTTTGAGATTTATTATTTTGTATTTTAAATGAAGTGTTGTCTTTTTCCAGGGTCATTAAATCCAAGCCACTATAGAGGATATCCTAATTGAAAATTATGACCAGGAGATAAACGAAGGCGATTGGAAATGTGTTTACTCTTTCAAAGTGTCTTTGAACAGAAATCGTATGTTGACCACCTACCACAAATATGAGATCATTTAAACCTTCAATTGTTGTTACAGATGCTGGAAGTTTGAGTCAAGACGATTACCTATCCCCTGTTGAATTTGAGTCTATATTAGATGGGATTCATGATCGAAGGTTTTTGGTTGGTGAGTTTTAAAATATGATAAATTATCTATGTTCTATAATATTAATATGCAACATTAGGATGATGAAAATTATAGTGATTCTTATGTTCTATGTTCTTTTATTTATGTACATAAAAATCTCATAGGTGAGATAGTTGAAGTCACGGATTTTACAATCAACAGCGTTCGAGATGAAGTTAATCCTAAATAAGATTGGGAAACCATAGTTTTTATTTTTAAGAATGAGCAGTAAGTAATTATCTTTATGATTGGAATTATAGAGTTGATGGAGAAACTAATATATGCGTTCATAGATGGGGGAAGGTAATTAAGCCATTTGGTATATGACAATCCCTCAATATTGACAAATGTTTACCAAGAATTAATTTTCATTATCCTAATGTTATTTTGCTCATACCTTTTTCTTACTCTTTATAGATAAAACTAGGGGTTGATCCGCGCTACGCGCGAAATGTGTTAATTTTATTTGTTTCATTTGATTTGTTCTTGAGATAACAATATCCCAGATTTTTTTTTTTTGGTAATTGTAGTATAGTTTTGGAGCATTTTTTCTCATGTTATTTTAAGTTTTTTATGATATATAGTCTTTACAATTTACTATTTGACAATGTATTGTATGACCGTAAATTTGATATAGTAGAAATTTCTATCATTATATCTACCCGATGTCATTTTGTAAGATTTTGAATAATTGTTTTACTTATAAATAAACAAAAATCATGATCACAAACTAAAACAATAAATTATCTTCATTGTTTTATCATTTGTGTTTGATAAGATAATTAATTATTTCTAAATGCAGTGTCTAATATCCTATTAGGAATTAAAATCATTGTTTATTTTCTTACTATCATGAAAATTTTAAATACTTGCTAATCATTTTGATATTTGTAATTATTTTTAAGATCCTTTTTCGACATATTTAAATTTGTTCAATATATATTGTCTGTGACATCAAAAGATTGATTGTCTCTATAGTCATTTTCCATTTATATTTGTTATATATTTTTCCTGAGTTTTGAAGATTTTTTTTTCCCACTTTGTTTTAGTTTAACCGCGGTGTATTAACAGGATATTGATATATGAATGGATACATATCCAATATACTCATATTATTATGGAACTTAACCACATATACCCACTTACCCTTAATCACATATAGCCACTTTCCTTCCATTTAGTCACATTCCCTTGTAAAAAGTCTAAAATACCACTATTTAAATATTAACTATTTAAAAGGTTTTAGTGTTTAGATTCTAGGTTTTACGGTTTTAAACCCCTAATACCTAAAATCTTAAAGCCCAAAAAGTCTTTCCATCCCTAATAAATCCTAACCCCCTAAAATCTAAACCCTAAATCCTAACAATTAAACCTTAATAGTTATTAAAAATTAAACCCTAATTTTATATGGATTTAACCCTAAATCCTAAATAAATCATAAATTCTATAATTTTACCAAATCCTAAATCCTAAAATCATAAATCTAAACAAATTTATCATTTGTAATGAAAAATAGCTTTGGTAAATGAAAGAAATAGTGATATTAAAATAAAAGGGGTGGATATATGTGGTTAATGGGTATAGAAAAATGGATATATGTGTTATTCTTTCTATTATTATAGTTTGTGTTTTTAAGTCAATTTGGTTTATCTTAATATTTAAATATATTGACATGAACCTTCATTAATTTAGTAGTTTATGATTTGTGTAATATAAAAAACAAATGTTTATAAAATATAACCTATTATTTTAAATTAAACTTAGTGGTTTTTTAATAACCATCATAAATGGTTGCCAAGTGTTTTTTATATTGATGATTAATATTTTTGTTTTGTAAAATATCTAATATGTTTTACACAATTAAATACTTTATTATCACAGAATGTCGTTCGGGATTTCAAATATCTTTTCTCTCTCCCCAATTACATGAGTTAATAATGGAATTTTGAGGTTGGAAAATTGACGGAGATAAGAAGATGTGGTTATTTACACATTTTTTTGGTTTTCTCGTGTTTTAAAGATTGAATATCTAATATGTTTCACACAATTAAATGATTTTATTATCAGAGAATTTCGTTCGGGGTTTCAAAATATCTTTTCTCTCTCCCCAATTACATGAGTTAATAGTGGAATTTTGAGGTTGGAAAATTGACGGGATAAGAAGATGTGGTTATTTACACTTTTTTTTTTGTTTTCTCGTCTTTAAAGATTGTCTACCTTCCCTATTATTCTTGTTATGGTTAAATCAAAGATTTTTTTTTGTAACGGTTCTAAATGTATAAATCAGAATATCGGATTAACTGATTTCAGTATGTGTGATTTTTGAGTTTTGTACCGAAAGAGTTTAATATAAATATTTATTCAAGTCATAAGATGAATATTAATAAAATACTTAATTTTTTATATTTTAAAATTGAATATTAATATGATTTCTACCATTTTACAATTGATATCATGAATGACTTTTGAAATTCTTTTTGTAATTAAATGTACTGAAACTAAATATGTAATTAATATGTGAAGTATATATTAAATTAATTAATATTTCAAAATTAAATATTAAAAAATTGGAATTTGGAATGATGTGGCACACATATAATTGATGAGGTGTCTTAAGCTTACTTTATATATATAGATAGATAAACATCCAAACTTGGGACAATTGTTCTCTGTTGTTGTTTAATCCTGATATCAAATCAGTCGATTACTTTCGTATGCTAATTTTACTGTAAGTGTCTATGATATATATCAATTATGGTATTTGAATAACATTCTTTTTTGAATTTACAGTTTATAATTTGGCATATACAGAATGATATTCATTTCTGGAGATGAATCAAGTGGCGATGGTGGGGATATAAACAAATCAATGATTAGCCTGGTGGCATATGGTTGATATGAATAAATTGATGATGTTGTAATCGATAACATTTTATGCATTAATATTTGATGTTTTATTTGATGTTGTTTTTTCTTTTTTTTGGTCGAATATTAAAAGTTGTTTTATTTTTCATTTGTACTTTCTTTGTTTTGTTTTGCTTTATCTTTTCTATCTTTGAAGTCTAATATACTATCGTTTAACTATTATTAATATATATGCTTTTGGAATTAAAAAAGAATTAGATAAAAAAAGTAAAACTTGTCTATAGATATTTGGAATACAATATTTGGTTTTGTTTTTTTGTGTTCTATATAATTATAGATGAACCAAAAAGGTTTAAACTAAAAGTGTCTTGTGATCAAACAAATGTATAATTCCGTCAGGTAATACCTAATCTTCTCCGGCTGTTGCTAGATGCATACCTACATCTCTGTATAGGCTCTCCCGTTGTTGCGTTCTCATGTCTCGCAAAGGCTTATGAGGTATCGTGTTAAGTCAACGAACAAAGGGAATATGTCGTTCAAAGGTTCCCAGTGTGTGGGGAGTAGACGAAGGGGGGGAAAGGTATCATAAGGAATAAACAAACTTATGTTTCTAAATTTCTATATCTATATTAGAAGAAACTCTCATCTCTTATTATTATTGTATCCGTATTTCTGGCTTTTGGGCCAGGAGGAACCTCCTCTTTTCTCCCGTGCATGCACGCAGACCGTCACCTGAATATGCTATCACGATCTTTTTACATTATTTGTTGGCCTTTGATAACTCATAGTGATCTTGTTTTATTCAGAACTAGGTTTTTTTTTTTTGGTTACTGAGATATTAAAATATTGGTATTAATATATATTTTAAAAAGCTTCAATTATTCTCTTTTTAACTATTACTTTTAGGTTTAGAAATGATTGAAGCAAAAATATGTAGAAATTGTTAGCACCTGTGTAGGGCGCGGGCAGTCACCTAGTTAGTTAAGTATATTATAATCTATAATCAATAAAATGAAGAAATGAACAAAAGACAGAATGTCTTGGGGAATTTTGTGTCTTATTAATGTCTCTTGTACAAAGTATATATATAGACTAGACAACCCTAGTAAAATCTCATACAAAAATATATGTAAATCTATACATGCCTAAAACAAAGATACGACAATATATTGAACTTGATGTCCACGATACACACTAACTTGCTGTCCACGTTAACTATCTCAACACCCCCCTCCCTCAAGTTGGAGTGTGCGGGTTACAAACACCCAACTTGGACTTGAGGTAATCAAACTCCCGTTTACCAAGAGACTTAGTAAACAGATCAGCAAGTTGTTCCTTCGAGGGAACCTTCTTCGTGCGAATATAACCGTCTTGAATGGCATTACGAATGCCATGACAATCAATCTCGATGTGCTTCGTGCGCTCGTGAAACACAGGATTTGCAGCAATATAAATAGCTGCTTGGTTATCACAATGAAGATCCATAGGTTCATCATATGTTATACCCATATATGCAAGCAGACTCTTCAACCATTCCATTTCGCAAACTATTAATGCCATGCTACGATACTCTGCCTCAGTCGATGAACGAGCCACCACATCTTGCTTCTTCGTTTTCTAGGAAACCGGTGAACCACCAATAGTAATGAACCAACTTCCAATCGATTTTCTGGTCACCGGACAACCAGCCCAGTCCGCATCACACCATCCTTCAATCTGAAGATCACTATCTACGCTAAAAAATATCCCTTGTCCCATAGTCCCTTTCAAATATTTAACAACCCTCAATGTTGCCTTCCAATGATCATGACGCGGTTCTTTCATAAAATGCGACAAAATATGCACGAAATATGTTAAATCAGACCTTGTAGCGAGCAAATATATTAGACGTCCAACCAATCGCCTATATTTCTCAGGATCCTTAAGCAGCTCACTTTTGGATAGAGCAAGATTGTGATGTTGCTCCATCGGTGTTGCTGCAGGTTTAGACCCAAGCAGTCCGGCCTCACTCATGATGTCCAGCGTATACTTACGCTGACACACAAAAATGCCTTCTTCTCTACGTGCAATCTCCAAACCCAAGAAATAACGCAAGTGGCCGAGATCTTTCATGTAAAAAGCATTCACCGAGATACTTTTTAAACTTCTCTATTTCTATCAAATTACTGCCTCCAATAACCAAGTTGTCGACATAAACGAGAACAGACATCTCCCAGACATTATTCTCCAATGTAAACAATGAATAATCATCATACGACTGCGTAAACCCATATTTCAGGGCTGTACTCAGCTTAGCAAACCAACATATGGGCGCTTGCTTCAACCCATAGATGGCCTTTCTTAAGCGGCAAACAAGCTTCTTGTCGTCTGCATAGAATCCAGGTGGAGGTTTCATATAAACTTCCTCCTCAAGCTCACCGTAAAGAAATGCATTGTGTACATCCATCTGATGTAATTCCCATTTCTTCTGAGCCGCTTGTTTCAGAAACATTTTGGTAGTTGTCATCTTGGATACGTGTGCGAAAGTTTCTGAATAATATGTTCCTTCAATCTGCTTATTTCCCAAAGCGACCAGACGTGCTTTATAACGTTCAATGGTTCCATCAACATGGTATTTAATCTTATAAACCCACTTAGATCTGATAGCTTTCTTGCCCGGTGGAAGTTCTGTCATGTCCCATGTGTGATTACGTTCCATGGATCCAACTTCTCCACCCATGGCATCACACCACACGTCATCCTCAAATGCTTCTCGAAACGTAGTAGGTTATCTTCCCTCTGTTATGGCAGCAAGAAAACAGGGATAGTGAGAAGAAATATCTTTAACTAAATCCTCGAAAATAAAATAATAGGAAGATAGACAATATTTAATTTCTCAACGACAAAATTCCACTATTAACTTTCAGAGTTGGAAAGAGATAATCGGTCTCTTGAAGCCTCAAATGACATTCTCTAATAACTAACAAAGTTAATCGTGTGGAAGATATCAAATTCGTTTCACACATCAACCATCAATATAAGAAACATGGGAAATTTTATTAAAGACAATAAGTTTAAATTTCCATTATTAACCTATAATTAGGAAATGGGAAGAGAGAAACCCTATCTTGAAACATCGAACGACATTCCCAAACAACAAACACATTTAATCGTTTGAAATATATTAATATATTTTAAACATTAATCATCAATATTTTAAAAAATATTAATCGCCAATATAAAAAATTTGGCAACTATTTCATAATTTATGGTGATTCATGAGCACTAATTTTAATTATATATAATATGATATATTTATAAGGATTGATTATTTTATCTTATACAAATCATAAATTATTAAATATAGAAGCAAAAAAATTAAAGAAACAAAATATAATAATGCCATTCATTTTGATATGTATACATTCAAATGTTATTATTGTTAATTTTCTTTAGTGAAATGAACATAGTTGAAGCGGAAAAGTTCTTGAAAGCTCAGGAACATGACTAGAGAGGCAATCAATATCTTATCTGAGATGACATATATTAAAAATGAACAAATGTAAATATGTGAAAAATGTAAAATTTGATCTTAGAAAAAAACTGAAATTATCAAAATGATTAGCAATTATTTCATATTTTCATGGTGGTAAAAAGATAAACAATCATTTACTAGACTCACTATTTATAGATAGCTTATTATGTTCTCCAAAACAAATAATAAACTATTGTATTAATTAAGATTTTAACCAATAAATATAAGAGTTAGTAAAACCTTAGCGAAATGACGTTGATAGATATAATGTTGAAATTTCTTACTATATCAAATTTACAGTCATATAATGCACTTTCAAATAGTAAATCGCAAATATTATATATCATAAACATTTTTAAAAAACATAGGATTCATATCTAAACTACAATTACCAAATTATTTGTGGAACATCGCTATCTCGATAACAAGATAAATGGAAAAAAAAAAAGTAACACATTCCGCGCATAGCGCGGATCAACCACTAGTTTTATATATAAGAAGACTAGGCTCTCTTATTTTATTCTAAAAATTGCTTACATAGCAAAATATTATTGAAAGACTTAAATCCATGTGAACGCCTCCAGAATTTTACGCTATGAATTTTTACATGTATAAATTTACTCAGATGAAAACTAGAATCATCACAGGTAAAAAGTTTTGCCATCTAAAACAAATAAAAATATCGAATCGTTAATTGTTATAACTTTTTAATTGATAATTATTAAAACGGTATACTATTTTCTAATGGCATTGCAATGTGTGTGGAGCATCGATTTCACAACAATTTATTTTCAAGAAGATTGTCAAGATTTGATTAACATTCTTCATGACAAGTTAAAGATTTATAGAGGTGGGGAAGTCTTTTCGTTTGTGTATCAAAATTCAGCTCATCTCATTCGTTATTTTGGTAGGACCATATATACTACAATGAGTCAAACCGATAAATATAAAGTAATATAGAACAAAAATCATCATACAATACCAATAACTTTTTGAGAAAAAAAAAAGGAAAGCAGAGTCGAGATATGAATCTCTTTCCTTAATTCTTTAGACGCCCCGTAGTGTGACGGTTTCGATGGCGGTAAGAATCTCATAATATAACTGTTATATTTGTTTCTAGCTCCCAACACCGGAGAATAGAATCTAACGAACCTTATTACTGTGTATACTCTCAGACTCAACAACTAAATTTGTGAGGAATTTTTTTTTTTATTTGATCGAATGAATGATCTCGGCTATTTGGAGAAGTGGTAAAGCTATGACTTTTAAGCTTTTCTCAAGCTAACCATTAATTCGCACGTTAGTAAAAAATCATTAAGACATATATTAATTGTCTATGTCTTNTTTCACACATAAATCAAAAGAAACGTTACTTGTACATTTGTTTGATTATCATTGAATTAGAATAATTTTCTTTATGATTTTGTATTAATAAATTAATCACAAATTTCATAATAATTTGGGTGCAAAGATAAAGGTCATTGGGCCTACTATCCATATACCAAATTTTAATCCTAATCCGAATCTCATCTGCGGTCCGGTCCGTTTCTCCCCGTTTCAGTACCCACGCAAGTATGAGATTTTGCTTTAATA
>OVAP01001844.1:481-21826 GCA_900406295.1 Aurinia saxatilis | reverse complement strand
TACACCTTCTATTTCTCTGGTATTCTTCAAGATAATATCCAAAGATCCCTTTTATTTCTCCGATATTATTGATAGTATCCAAAGAGATTCTCTGATATGCTTCAATACACCTTCTATTTCTCCGATATGCTTCAATACACATTCTATTTCTCTGATATTATTGATAGTATCCAAAGATCTCTTGCAGCCATGAATTTTATGGTGCAAGAGCTCTGAAGAGTTGAAAGGTACATTATGAGTTGAGACTAGAAATCTATATATACTCTTAGCTAAACCGTCATACGACCATGAGCTTTTTGTTTCCGTTACGGGCTGCCTTCCATTTCCTTGTCGATAAAATCTCTAACAGTTTCCATTTCTCTGATATGCTTCAATACACCTTCTATTTCTCCGATATGCTTCAATACACATTCTATTTCTCTGATATTATTGATAGTATCCAAAGATCTCTTGCAGCCATGAATTTTATGGTGCAAGAGCTCTGAAGAGTTGAAAGGTACATTATGAGTTGAGACTAGAAATCTATATATACTCTTAGCTAAACCGTCATACGACCATGAGCTTTTCCTTTCCGTTACGGGCTGCCTTCCATTTCCTTGTCGATAAAATCTCTAACAGTTTCCATTTCTCTGATATGCTTCAATACACCTTCTATTTCTCTGGTATTCTTCAAGATAATATCCAAAGATCCCTTCTATTTCTCCGATATTATTGATAGTATCCAAATAGATTCTCCGATATGCTTCAATACACCTTCTATTTCTCCGATATGCTTCAATACACATTCTATTTCTCTGATATTATTGATAGTATCCAAAGATCTCTTGCAGCCATGAATTTTATGGTGCAAGAGCTCTGAAGAATTGAAAGGTACATTATGAGTTGAGACTAGAAATCTATATATACTCTTAGCTAAACCATCATACGACCATGAGCTTTTCCTTTCCGTTACGGGCTGCCTTCCATTTCCTTGTCGATAAAATCTCTAACACTTTCCATTTATCCGATATGCTTCAGTACACCTTCTGTTTCTCTGATATTCTTCAAGATAATTTCCATTCTTCCGAGATGCTCCTAGAAGATTTCCCTTTCGTCGAGAGACAAAGATAAACTTCCATTTCCGTAGGAGTATGTAGGATTATGAAAGGCTTTGCTGTCGGCCCGTAAGGAAGTGTTGGGCCGTTTAGCTGGTCAAGAGTGTTGTTAGACTCACAGGATAGTCTGTTAGTCGTATGTGTTCGGGTGGTTACCTCGTTAAAAACCTTAGCAAGGAAAACCACTAGGAAAAACCTTAGCAAGGGAAAAAGAGTGTAATTATGTTGATATTTGTTGATCGTATGATGAAATGTTCGTCGTGGATCCTTAGTTCTCGGTGAAACTTAGTTTCTTGCTTTGCTAGGATCCATGGAATGGGATGGTCAACATGTTCTTGTGAGAGCTAAGTTGTATTGACTTGTCATGATCGTAAGATTATGTCGAGGTCATGTTGTGTGTTCCACGGGTCGCGGAATGACCTCGATAAGATGAAGTGCGACCCGTGTGTGTTCCACGGGTCGCGGATTGACCTCGACAAGACAAAGTGCGACCAGTGTGTGTTCCACGGATTTATAAGTTAGCTTATAAAGCTTTATAAATCCAATATAAATCAGATACTAAAGCCTAAAATATGATATAGTTGGAACTAAAAAACAGGAAAAATAAAGACCATAACATATATTTCATGGAGAGGTAAAATCTCAGTAAGCATTTGAGTAAAAATAAAGATCAAACTGAAGCTGCGCAAGTAATTTTGTTGTGTCATGTCTCACCACACCTACTGCTTTGTAAGATTTTCTTTTTATGTGATTCTTTCCATTCTACCAAACACGTGATATCCTCATTTTCCTTCTCCTCTCATTAGGTATGTGAGTTAGATGGAGGTCAACAAATAAAAGCATATATAGGAGATGGAATATCCCAATCCACCTTATCACCAAGAGGCCGAATATTTTCTATATATGCTAATGTCCACCTATAATAACATATCAGTGTTAATGATATGAATTAGTTGTAAGACAGTAAGCATAAAAAATCACACAAACCATCAACACATGAACGTACCTTTCATTAGAGTAACACTCATCAACAAAATCGTTTTCATGAAGGTGCACATTGATTTTCATTGAACTTGGTTGAAGATCTGACAAGTCAAAGATGTTACAGTCTTATAGATATTTAGGAGACTTTATACGTTGCGTTATAAAACACATAGATACAAAAAACAGTAACATATCAATGTCTTCTCATATACAATTTTGTCATCTTTGCACATAATAATCTACTATGGATTACCAAGCTAAAGATTAGTGTGTGTGGGTGTAATTTGAAGACTGAAAAGCCAAAGACATTACGGTCTTATAAATATTTAGAATACTCTTATAAATATTTAGAAGACTATTATAAAACTTATAAAACACATAGATACAAAACACAGTAACATATCAATGTCTCTCATATAAAATTACACCCACAAACACCTAGGGCATGTTCGTTTTTGTTGTTGGACACAATATCCAGATGCAATGTCTGGAAGCAGCATTTAGATGTGTTCGTTTTTTAGTTTGTGTTTTGCATCTAGATGTAACATTTGAATATAAGTTTGTTCGTTTATGTGTTTGTAGTTTGCGTCTGGATGCTACTAACAAGAAAAGACTAAAAAGGTCATTTATTTATACTAGAGAATATTTTAAATATCAAAATTATATTTATAGTTCAAAGATTAATAAATTATTACTCCCTCTATTTCTTAAAGAGTGTCGTTATAGAGAATTTTTTTTTTTCACAAAGAGTGACGTTTTACATTTTCAATATAATTTATTATCTCAGTTAGATTTACCCTTTGCCCAAAGCTTATTTTCTTCATTATCATTTGTACTCCACTTCTTGACATGCTTTACGAAAACATGCATCAAAATATTGATGTCCGTTTTCATCTTTGAAGGGATATAAGACCGTTCCATCTTGATAGAATTCAACTCGTTTAGGAATCTGTTCTTTGTATGGTCCGTAGAAATCGTGCTCATCAATTTGTAGAGAAAATTGGGTGAACAGTTGCTTTCGAAAAGAGGATGATCTTGGTTTTTCAAACTTGATTTTTGTTGATCCGTCACTTCGTGAATGAAAGCTGACGTCGGATGTCTGGATCGGTGCTTGTGAAGCTTGGTGTAGTTTTTCATAACTTGTTATCCAAGATTCTGGTAATCGACAAATTAACTCCTCTCTAGTAATTTTTCTTGGAACTTGGACGTTGCTTGGTGCTTGTGAAGCTGATGTGACTTCAAGACATAATACTTCTTCAGATGAAGGTAGTGCAAGATCTAGTGCATGGTCTTGAACTCTGTATACAATTCGATGGTGCAGTGTTGCTTGTATACTTTCTTATTGCATAGGTGCTCCAATTAACTGTAATTGGACCTTGAGCGCCTTAAGTAGGTTTTTGTCGTTGAGTGAAACATTAAAGTTTGGAAACAGTGTTATGAAAACTGTTCCTGCATTTAATGTTGTCTGAACTGTTCCGATGCAAGCTTGTTGATAAGATTTTAATCTCGAATCAAACAAAGCGATGCGAGCTACGACTGGTAAACCTTTACGAGCATGTAGGGTTAGACCAAGACGTACAACTCCAAAGTGTAGATGTGAATATCCGAGCTGCTTCCATGTTCTTGCCATGTTCTCCGGAATGTTGAGAGATATGAACTGCTCTTCTTCGGTGGCAGGGATTTGGCAGGACAAGAATTTGTTGGACTGGATATATTCCATGACCTTTTTGTCGGATGGTTTTATAAGCTCTCGAACACCTCTAATAGAAAAGGTGCTGGGTTTTTTGGCGAAGTGATCATATGATTTTACCAAAGGAATGGTGGTTTCTGGTAGCTGATCTCCTGGAATATATTCGATTTCGTTTAATGAATCGATCTTTGGAGAGGATGTAGATGAAGATGAAGATGAACGGCTTTTGCTTTTAGGAAAAGTAGAAATTGCAAATTGAGTGTCGAGAGTAGTAAGATTAGAAGTAGACATATTGAGAATTTGTTTTCCAGAACATTCAAAACAAACAATCATAAACAATGATTCTCTCTAACATTATGAAAACCATGATATCCTAACGCTAGTTGAGCAAACCAGAAGTTGGAGGTGCCCATTATTGCTCCCTATACTTACATTGTATCACCCTCATCTGTCAATATGACTCTGTCAATACGATGGTACTCATAAATGAATCCAGTAAAAGAACAAGCATATATAACGAGCTATTGGAAAGGCATTGATCTCCAAGTTAAATGCTTCAACTGGCTCCAGCCTTGTAACTAAATCGTAAAAAGAAAAAAAAAAAAATCCTTTTTTATTCTTTACCTTCCTAAGCGAACCAGAAGGAAATTGAAAGGCAGAGAAGAAAAATGTTGAAAAGCATTAACCTCATCTCCTGCAACTTCTCCCGTCTTCCTCCCCTAAACCTCCTGAGACGAGCCAGAACCCTAAACATTTCTACTGTACAAACAAGAGCTTCATCTTTTGTGAAATCCGAGAGGATTGCCCATTGCAATAGGGGTTTCTCCCATGTGTGCAAAAGCTCTTTAAACAGCCCAGATCCCGAGAAAACAGAGATTCAGTATGAAGGAAGAGATTGGACGAGCTCGGTATTGCTCTTCGCGCTTTGGGGTGCGCTTTTGTACTATTGCTTCAACCTTGCCCCTGATCAGACACCAGTACGCACCTTCTTCCCACAATCCTTGAGCTTACAACTTTTGGTCAGATTTCACATTTCATTTGTGTTTTGCAGACACAAGACTTGTACTTTCTGAAAAAGCTCCTGAATTTGAAGGGTGACGATGGCTTTAGAATGAATCAGATCCTTGTGGGGTTGTGGTACATCATGGGTTTGTGGCCTCTGGTATACGGAATGCTCTTGCTTCCCACAGGGAGAAGGTATCCTTTGATCCTTGGTTTGGCTCTGCCTGTGCCTGTGCCTGTGCCTGTGCCAATGAATGTAATCCCTTTGTTTCCACAGTAAAACCCCCGCCTGGCCTTTCGTCCTGCTTTCGATTTTTGGTGGCTTCTACGCCTTGCTACCCTATTTTGCCCTCTGGAATCCTCCTTCTCCTCCTGTTTCAGAGGCCCAACTGAGGCAATGGCCTTTCAACTTTCTGGAATCAAAAGCTACTGCTGGGGTAAAAGATTCAAAATTCTCATCTGCTTTACATTTCTCGACTTGACACAGCTATGCTTCAGGTAACTCTTGTCGCAGGACTTGGTATATCCCTCTACGCTCTAATTGGTAATGCAGGTGACTGGCAGGAGTTCTGTCAGTACTTCCGAGAGAGCAAATTCGTAAGCCTCATACACTTGTTTAAATGAATTCATCTTTTACTCGTACTAACATAACAGAATGCAGATTCATGTCATGAGTCTTGATTTCTCTTTACTCTCTGCATTTGCTCCGTTCTGGGTTTACAATGATATGACCACCAGGAACTGGTGAGTTCTCAATTTAAGGTGTTTACTCAAAACATGTTCCATTTCCCTCATCACACTTTCTTTTCCAGGTTTGATAAAGGTCGTTGGCTTTTACCAGTATCAGTGGTTCCATTCTTGGGACCTTCTTTGTATCTTCTCCTACGACCAGCATTGTCAGAGACAGCTCCCGCGGATTCTGCGTCATCTGATTCTAATCAATAGCAAATCAATGCCCGATGACAAGATGACTGGATTTGCCCAAAATCCCAACATTTCAGAAAACATCAAATTTCTGGTGTTAATTTTAATGAACATATGCTACTACATCTCCTTGCATGTCTTTACATCCACTACCACACTGATTACCCTCTTCTGTGGCTCCATTATTGAGGAATTGGAATCATATATATTTTAATTTTACAAAAAAGGGAGTGAAAGTCATTGTGTATCAAGTTTATTGTAGATATTATGAAATCTGAAAAGTCAAACTGAAATATATGGGGTATTACAAGTATAAGAGAAATTTTTAGGCATACAGCTTGTGAAGTTCATCTTTAAACCTGGTCTTTATTTGCTCTCTCTTTATCTTCAGAGCAGCTGTGACTAATCCTGACTCAGGTGTCCATGGCTCCGGCAGCAACTTGATCTTTGCAGGAAGTTCAAACTTTTCAAGTTTTGCCATCTGTGCAGCCTGAAAATATAATAAATTCTGAATACATTCATGATTAAGCAGACTTAAGTGAAAAACCAAATACGGCCACTGAAATACAAACCTTAGTGAGAGATTGTTGAATCTCCTTGACTGCTTCACCGCTCTCACATAGCTCAGTGAAGTCACTGTGTTTAACTCCAGCTTCCTCTGCCCATTTCTCTAATGCTCCACGTGAAGGAACGACAAGAGCTACACAGTAGCTGTTCATTGGGTCAGCATGTACCATAATGTTCTCAACGTAATTGCATGAACCCAAAGCTGCCTCAACCTATAAAAAATGATACAGGCAATGCAAAAAGCATGAGGAGATTTTATCACACCGTTCTCAATTTATAATCAAGGTTTATGAGTAAACCTTTCCAAGGGATACGTATTCCCCGTGTTGAAGTTTAACGATATCTTTCTTTCTGTCAATAACTTCGAGACATCCATCAGGGTGGAATCTCCCAATATCTCCTGTGTAAAACCACCTCATCCCCTTCTCATCAACCTGAAATTGTCACGTCGATCCTCATAAATCTGCAGCGAGCGGAGCAGCCAAGAAAAAAAAATGCGCAACAACACGCTTACCTTGTAAACTTCATCGGTCTTTTCTTGATTGTTAAAGTAACCAGCAGTTACACTGTTACCACCTACCACGATCTCCCCGCGAGGCATTGGTTTGTCTGAAACTCTGTAGCCACCTTCTTCCCAAGAAACAAGCTACAATAAAAAATGAAATTTTTTTTAGCTTGTCATTCATGATTACAAGTACAAGAAATTTACAACAGTTGACGCATCATGCTGATTAAAAATTGACTGCAAACCTTAATGTAGCCACATGGAAGTGGAGGTCCCACCCGCCCGACATCAGTATCGTCCCACTCAGAAAACGTAGCTCCAGCACATGTTTCCGTCAACCCATATCCTTGACCGATGGGAGCCCTAACAGAAATCAATGCACAATCACAGTCAGAACAAACTAACTCCCTCCGACCAAAGAAAAGAAAAACAAACTAACTCCCTAAGCATTTGCTAAGTAGCTAAGAAGAGAACAGACAAATCACAGACTTATATCAATAAACATAGGAAATTTAAACGATTCCAAACGTGTTTGCATAAGCCAACAAGGGGGAAACCTTGTATTTAATTGTCAACGGTGAGACCACAGAAGATTTTCTTACCCTATGCAGATATTGATGAAGCGTTGCGAATCAGGAGACAGAGGAGCCCCTCCACAGAGCATAAATCGGATATGCCCTCCAAGCACAGCACGTATCTTCTTGAAGATTAGAGTGTCCCAAAACATTTTCTCCAAACCCCAGGCACCAAACCAACTTCCATTCACAGCTGCTAACCGACGGTTGTATGCAAAATTAAATAGGGTCTTTGCCATCCCTCCCTTATCATTAACCTAGATTATATACGGTATCAGTTAGTCTAGTGAATACCAGCAAAGACACGCACAGCATCTTTCTAACTAATATGGTACCTTTTTAAGAACTCCTTCTCGAATACGGTCCAGGATAGCCGGAACTGCAGTCATGACAGTTGGATTTAGAGCTGAAACATCTCCTTTGGTTCCTTTCTTAATTTTATTTGAAGTATCAGTTAAAGTCAGTGCTGAGCCATAACCAATGGCACAACCCGAGATGAAGACAAAAATCTGACAAAGCACGGAGTGATTAAGTTAGAAAGTAGGAGAAAAATGTAGTGGCAGCTTGCAAAATACCTCAGCTTCAAGCTCAAACACATGAGCCAAAGGCAAATATGCAATATAAGTGTCCTTGGTATTCAGCTTTGGAATGGCCCTCATAACTCCTGCAGCAGTAGCGACAAGATTGCCGTGGGTAATCATGACTCCCTGAGTGAACACGAAGAGTGTAATGTTAGGGGATATAAATTGGATAGAGGATGTTCTAGTTACAACCATGGAGAAAGTAGTTGTAAATAATGAAGAGAGAAGAAATGGTCACACCTTGGGCAGGCCGGTACTACCACTTGTAAACATGATAACAGCAATGGCGTTCTTTGAAGGTAAGCTGGGTTCAACAGGGGTGGTCTGGCCTAGTTTCTCAACTTGAGAGATAGAGAAGAGAGAGATGTGACCGAGAGAATTAAAGTCATCAGAAGCAACATCGACTCCATCTTCGTCAATGTAAATAATGGTGTTGAGAGTTTTCAAGCTGGATAAAATGGCAGACAGCTTTTTGAGTTGTTTGGAGTCGCAAATGAGGGTTGACACTTGGGTCTCATTGAGGGAGTAAACCAAAGCCTCCTCTCCGAGAGAAGCATAAATAGTAACAACGGTTATGCTCTGCCTGAAACATCCCTGACAGGCGATGAACCAGTCAGCTCGCGTATCTGAGAAGATGGCGACACGGGTATCAATATTATGACCAACAGTGACGAGGCCAGATGCGAAGTTGGAGGCACGGGCAAAGACGTCGGCATAGGTGAGCCATTTATAGTCGCCGAGATGAAGCTTCTCAAACTTCCTGCCATCACTGCCGGTGATGCTCTCCTTGCCTACGAACTCTCTAGTCCCAAGGGAGCGTTGTGTGGAGTACTTGTTACAAGCCTGCTCGAACAAGGCAGCCATGGTTGTGGCTCCTGCCCAAGGAACTTCCACCAAATCAGGAGCCCCCGCATGGCGCATCGCGTAACCATCCTCGCCGCCTGCTTTCACCGGAACGCCTCTCTTCTTACCCCTTTTGCTCCCGCTCAACAACACTGGTACTAACAAAGCCACGATTACACCTCCCACCATCCCATACCATCCGTATCCACTGCTCTCAGACTTCTCCATTACTCGATTGGATCTTTCTTCTTCCAATTGCAAACGGGAAAGGGAAAGTGTCAGCGCAGGAATTATGATGATTCGCGGCCGGACACGGATGAACACGTGTCACTCCACCAATGGATGGACACGTGGGTGCTCCATAAAGCTCCAAATGGGCTTCTCTCTTGCCACGCTGCCTAAACTTGCCGACATTTCTCTCGTCAAAACTTGGAATTAATTATGGAGAATTTGAGTCCCAACAAAACTAATTTTAAACCAAAAATTAGTTATTGAATGCAATTTTCCTTTTCAAAACTACTTTTTTATTCTTTCAGAGGTGAATTTGTATGTCATGAGATGTATATTCTTTTTGTATAGTTTTTCTTATTGAATTTAAGACATAAAACTTACTTTGACTACAAGTATCTAGAAACTAGGTTAACTTGTAATACTCTATATATATTGGTCATTGGCCACCAATGAATGTATGAAAAATCTTATTCTCTAAATCTCTACATGGTATCAGAGCAAAAGATCTAAACCCTAAATTTTTTATTTTTACTTTGCTCTTCTTCTCCGTCAATTACAAATCTTGCTTGTTACACAAGTCTCGTCTCTCATTTGTCATCTCTGTTTGTTTACGATAAACATAGTTACCTTTTCTAAAATTCCTCCTTATACCTAAAGCTCTCAATCATGGCCTCCGAAAGCACAACCGAATCGGCTCTTATCTTCAACATCTCTGCCCCAAAATCATCGCTCATCTCTCTCAATATGTATGGCATCACCAAACTAACGGCAGAAAATTTCCTCACGTGGCGCATCCAAGTGCGTGCTTTACTAGAAATTCATGAACTACACGGCTTCATTGCCGATGATGATCAAACACCACAGGAAACAACAACTAACACTGCAGGCTCTACCACTCCCAATCCTGCATACACCGCTTGGAAGAGACAAGACCGAATGCTCTTCAGTGCCATCTTGGGCACTCTTACTCTTTCCATCCAGCCGCTAGTGGCTCGTGGAACAACTACAAGAGAGATTTGGCTATCTCTCTTCAACACCTACGAGAAACCTTCTCGTGCACATGTCAATCAATTGCGACAGAGTCTTCGCAAAAGTGTCAAAGGAACGCAATCTGTTGGTGAATACATGAGAGGTATCATCACCAAAGCTGATCAAATGGCTCTCTTAGGATCTCAACTTGATCATGAAGATTTACTTGACATCATTGCCTCGGGTTTGAGTCAAGACTACCGCGTTATCATCGAGATGGTTCAAGGCCGAGACACGCCTATATCTGTAGAGGAACTTCACGAGAAGTTGTTGCATCATGAGAACACCTTATCTCTCACCGAAAATCTCTCGGGGTCCTCTGCTCCGATATCTGCAAACCAGACTCAATCTCGCTACTCGCCACAACAACAAAACAGAGGTGGTTATCGTGGTGGTGGCCAACAGTAATCAAGAGGAGGCTACAAGAATTTACGTCCTTATCTTGGCAAATTTCAAATATGTGGCACACAAGGACATAATGCTCGTCGCTGCCCACAATTTTTGTCTCCCACTATACCAAATCAATACCGTGCTCTCACACCACAACAATCACAAGCTCCATGGCATCCACCTCCGCCTCCGAAAATCACTAGAACCATCAAGCACATCACACCACATCCAGCAACTCCGACATGTCTCCTTGGTTCTTAGACAGTGGAGCATCATCTCATCACATAGCGACTGACCTCAGCAATTTGTCGCTTCACTCACAATACCAAGGTGGAAATGATGTCATGATTGGGAATGGCATGGGACTTCCCATTACACATACTGGTTCCACATCTCTCCTCTCTAACACTCGTCCATTATTCCTCAATAATGTGTTGTGTGTTCCTGCCATATAGAAGAAATTGATTTTTGTTAACCAACTATGCAAAACCAATAATGTTATAGTTCAAATGTGTCCATATGATTTTCGGGTGAAGGATCTCAGAACGGGGGCAACATTGGTTCAAGGCAAAGCTAGTGATGGTGTGTATGAGTGGCCTGCTCTTCCTTCTTCTCTTTGCTCCTCTGTTTCAGCTTTCTCATGTCTTAAAGCTTCTTGCTCGGATTGGCACTCAAGACTAGGCCATCCAAATTCTCAAACGCTTAGTTTCATTCTTTCACGCTTTAATTTACCCGTATCATCTTTGTCATCGCCTCCTTGCAATTCTTGTTTCAGTAATAAAACACACAAACTTCCTTTTTCAACAACCACTATTTCCTCGTCCAAACCTCTTAAAATCATATTCTCGGATGTATGGACATCACCAGTCCACTTCGTTGATGGCTATAAATATTTTGTGATCTTTGTTGATCACTTTACAAGATATACATGGCTCTACCCTATGAAAGCGAAGTCTCAAGTGGCACAAATATTTCCATCGCTTAAACAGCTCGTGGAAAACAGATTTCAAACAAGAATCATGACATTTTACTAGGACAATGGGGGCGAATTCATTGATCTACAACACTATCTCACAAGCAAAGGTGTCTCTCATCACACAACACCACCACACACACCGGAACACAATGGCATTGCTGAACGTAAGCATCGACACATCGTCGAAACAGGCTTGACACTACTTCAACATGCAGGCATTCCACAGACGTACTGGAGCTACACCTTTACAGCTGCTGTGTATCTTATCAATCGCCCCCCTCTCTATCTCTCGCAAATTCTTCTCCATTTCATCTTCTGTTTCAAACGGCTCCGAACTACACCAAACTATGTAAGTTTGGCTGCCTTTGTTATCCTTGGATCCGACCGTATGGTCAAAATAAATTCAACCCCAGGTTTGTTCCTTGTGTATTTTTGGGTTACTCTCTAACTCAAAGTGCCTTCCTCTGTCTTGATGTCCGCACGTCTCGCTTATATATTTCTCGCCATGTTATTTTTCAAGAATCAGCCTTCTCATACTCCAATTTATCTTCTTTAACTTCATCTAAACCAGATTTTTCTCCCATCTCTCCTTCTCGTGTCGCCACTCGTGCACCTATCTTTGGTCTGCCTCAGGACCTACCATCGCCTCTGCTCTCGGCTCCTTCACCGGATAAAATCACCGCCATCACCTGCTCCTATTCTCGAGTCCTCCTCATCAGCTCAGCAGAGCCGCTTCAAGAAACCGTCACACAACAACAACCGACGACATCATCTTCTCCAACCAACACTCATCGGATGGTGACTCGGGCCAAGAACAACATTAGCAAGCCCAACAGAAAATATTGGCTTTCTGCACACACCACAATTAACAAGCCCAAGAAGAAGCTGGGTCTCACTGCAATTCTCACAGAGATTGAACCCGCTACGTTATCGGAAACTCTTAAGGATAAGCGATGCGTGGTGCTACTAGTAAATAGTATGATGCATTAATGCGGAACAGGACATGGGATCTCGTCGATCGATCTCAAGCAAAGAATATAGTCGGGTGCAAATGGATTTTTCGTATCAAGCGAAAGTCCAATGGAACCATTGAACGGTTTAAGGTGAGACTCGTGGCACAAGACTTTTATCAACGACCAGTCATTGATTATCATGACACCTACAACCCTGTTATTAACCATGCCACCATTCGTATGGTTCTTCGTAAAGCCGTTGGACATGGGTGGCCGTTGCAACAAATTGACGTCAATAATGCCTTTCTTCATGGAGATCTCGAAGAGGAAGTCTACATGATTTAACCACCTGGTTTCATCGACAAGGACAAACCTGATTACGCCTGCCGTCTGCGAAAAGCTATATATGGTCTTAAGCATGCAAGCTCCTCGAGCCTGATACAATGCACTTCGTGACTTCCTCCTCAGCATTAGTTTCATCAACTCGTTGGCCAATGCTTCTCTGTTTGTTTTTCAGTAAAGGTACTATACTCGTCTACGTCTTGGTTTATGTTGATGATATCCTCATAACAGGAAATTGTCCCGAGAAGTCACTCAAGTTATCAAGACTCTTGCCGACAAATTCTCTCTCAAAGACCTTGGAGCATTGTCATACTTTCTTGGTATGGAAGCCACGCGCACATCTCGTGGCTTACATTTGACGCAAACAAAGTATATCACAGACCTGTTGACCAAGACAAAGATGACGCAAGCCAAACCAGTCCTCACTCCCATGTCGTCTTCTGAACACCTCACACTCACTGCGGGAATCTCTTTAAGTGATAAAGTTACAACTGAATATCGTGCCACTGTAGGTAGTCTCCAATATCTCGGTCTCACACGCCTGGACATTGCCTTTGTCATAAATCGTTTATCTCAGTATATGCATCGCCCATCCACCATTCATGTTAAAGCTGCGAAACGTGTGCTCCGTTATCTGGCTGGAACTCCTGACAAAAGGGATTTTCTTCTCTGCTTCTACTCCTCTCACTCTCCACGCATTTTCTGATGCTGACTAGGCCGGAAATCATGATGATTACACATCCACGGGTGCATACATTGTATACCTTGGTAAGCAACCAATATCCTGGAGCTCCAAGAAGCAAAACGGGGTTGCTTGGTCATCCACAGAAGCAGAGTATCATAGTGTTTCCCTCACAGCTTCCGAGTTGAAATGGCTCGTCTCTGTGATCTCCGAATTAAAGATACCCCTCACTACAATGCCTACTATATATTGTGACAACATTAGTTCTACTTATTTGTATGTGAACCCTGTCTTTCACTCTAGCATGAAGCAAATCGCTTTGGACTATCATTTTGTGAGGGAACAGGTTCAGAGTAAGCAACTTCGAGTATTGCATG
The DNA here is from genome assembly GCA_900406295.1 of Aurinia saxatilis. Lineage (NCBI taxonomy): Eukaryota > Viridiplantae > Streptophyta > Magnoliopsida > Brassicales > Brassicaceae > Aurinia > Aurinia saxatilis. The sequence continues at coordinate 8,081 of OVAP01001844.1, read as the reverse complement.
TCAACTCCATGGACCAGCTTGCAGATGCATTGACTAAACCTCTGCCTCGGTCCCGTTTCCAGGAACTCGCTATCAAGATTGGCCTGTCTAGCTCCCGTCCATCTTGAGGGGGCGTATTAGCATATATTGCAATGCCGACATCGTATCACGGGATGTATATTCTCTTTGTAAAGTTTTCCTTATTGTACCTAAGGCATATATCTTACTTTGGCTACAAGCATCTAGGAACTAGGTTAACTTGTAACACTAAATATATTGGCCATTGGCCACCGATGAATCTATGAAGAAAACTATTCTCTAAACCTTTACAGTTTTTCCATTTAGATTGTGTAGTGCTTATTTCAGTAAGAGAAAAATTAAAAATACACATTATTGTTGTGAAAGTCATAAATGGTAGACATCAATGAAAGCTAACTCACATTACGTTTATTATATAATTAATGTGGATTTCATTGTCATTATGACAAAGACAGTAACTTCCTCCTTGTTACTTCTATATAAATGATTGAAATCGTTCATTGAAATACATATACATAAATCATTCTATTCATCAATGATAACATCATTAATCTCATTCTCTATCATTTCTTTTCTTTTACCAGTGTCCCCTTCCCATTCTGGTATAGATTTCTTTGTCTTCTTATATATTTATTATTCCGATAAAATTTATACTATTATTACAATACGTTATCAGCACGATCACTTTATGATTAAGCTGAGTAAATACATATATATTATTATACTATATAAATTTTTGTATTGGTGAATATTATCCCTGTAATAATTTTATGTGGTTGTTTCTTGCACCACTATTCATTTATTATAACCAGAAGCAGTTTGTTACCTCCAATATTATTTTACTATTCATATATCATGGTTGTTCTACACACCATTATATATTTTACTAGGGGTTGATCAGCGCTACACGTAGAATGTTAATTTTGTCTTTTTCATTTGTTTTGTTCTTGGATCAGATAACAATATCCCACAAATATTCTGGTAATTGTAGTATAGTTTTGGAACATTTTTTCTCATGTTATTTAAAGTTTTTTATGATACATAGTCTTTACAATTTACTATTTGACAGTGTATTGTATGACCGTAAATTTCATATAGTAGAAATTGTTAATCATTATATATCTACCCCACGTCAATTTACAAAGTTTTTTAATCACTTTTTTTTAGTTTGCGATCATAATTTTTGTTTATTTATAGTTTTAATTCATATATTTATTGATATGACTCTTCGTTAAGTCAATAGTTTATCATTTATGTTTGATAAATAATTAATTTTCTTTAAATGTGGTGTATAATATCCTATTAGAAATTGAAATAATTGTTTATTTTCTTAGCACCATGAAAATTTGAAATAGTACTAATCATTTTGATATTTGTAGTTATTTTTAAGATCAATTTTTTTTTTTTCATTTTCGACATATTTAATTTTGTTCAATATATGTCGTCGAGGGTTTCAAAAGATTGATTCTCTCTATAGTTATTTTTCATTTTTTTTTATTTTTCCCTGAGTTTTGAAGTTTTTTTCTCTTCCCACTTTGTTTCATTTAACCGAAGAATATTGACAGTATATTGATATATGAATGGATACATATCAAATAGACTAATATTATTATATTTTGTTTCTTTCAATCAATTTGTTTTATTTTAATATTTAAATATATTTACATGAACCTTCATTAATTTAATAATTTATGATTTGTGTAATATATGACAATTAAATGTTTATTAATATAATAAATTATTTAAAATTAAACTTAGTGTTTTTTTAATAACCATCAATTGTGAAATGGTTGCCAAGTTTTTTATATTGATGGTTAAGAAAATTTTGTGTGTAAAATATCTAACATGGTTCACACGATGAAATGCTTTTGTTATCAAAGAACGTCGTTCGAGGTTTCAAGATATCTTTTCTCTCTTTCCAATTACATAAGTTAATAGTGGAATCTTGAGGTTGAAAATTTGACGGAGATAAAGAGATGTCGTTATTTACAAATTTTATATGGTTTTCTCGTGTTTTAAAGATTGTCTACATTCCCTATTATTCTTGTTATGGTTAATCAAAGATTTTTCATAACGGCTCTAAATGTATAAATCGGAATATCGGATTAACTGATTTCGGTATGTGTGATTTTTCAGTTCAATATAAATATTCATTTCAAATCATAAGATGAATTTTAATAAAAATACTTAATTTTCAATTTATAAATTGAATATTAATATGATTTAAAACCTTTTAGAATTGATGTCATGGATGACTTTTGAAATTCCTTTTGTAATTAAATATACTGAACCTAAAGATGTAATTAATATTTGAAATATATATTAATTTAATTATTTTAATTATAATTGTTTAATATAATTGTTGATGTAATTAGTATAGGATTAAGTGGTTGCTTAGTTGGCTGTTGAAGTGTCAGCACCAAAAGAGAGAAAAATTAACTTTATGTATATAGATAATGGACGGCTTAGCTGCGATATTATTTTACTGTTCATATACAAGGAGGCTCTACCACCTGTATATAAACCTACGATCTAATCTTTGGTAAATTTAATTGATTGCTCAATAAATTCTTTAGATTGATTTTTATTATTTTACTTTTATTATTCTGCAAAAAATTTCAACATTTTAAATGGCTATGAACAATGTTTTTCAATTTATAAATACACTCAAATTTCATGATTTTAAATAACATTTTTATCCCTCTAAAAAAAACGTTTATGAGAAAGTTGTTTCTAAAATAATGTTGCCTTTGCAACAAACTCTTCTGTTGTTGAAGTATGATTTCCCTTATACAAATGAAATGTGTTATGATTATATTAATGTTTTTGTTGATTACAGAAAATGGATGAAACAAAATCGAAGGAACAAATTTGAGAAATTTGTATTTCAGATAGTGGAACAACACACACTATTCTGAGACATAAGAGATATTTCTCTCATATAAAACCAAAAAGGGTTATTGTTAATACAATATCAGGTCCGACGGACCTAATTGAAGGAATTGGAAATGCTAACTTTATGTTGCCTTATGAAACTAATTTTTCCACAGATAATGCATTATATTCTCCAAATTTAAAAATAAATGTGTTAAGTTTCAATGACATATACCTTCAAGGATATGATACCCAGTCTGCGACTGAGGATGGAAAAAAGTATATCTCTATAGTTTCCGATAAATCCGGAAAAAGAATTACATTGGAAAAAATTCCAAAAATTTATTTGGGGTTGCACCCCACATATATAAATGCAATAGAATCACATCTTGTGATTAAGAGAAATTCAGATGATTTCTCCTTATGGCATGATCACCTTAGTCACCCAGACACAATGATGATGTGAAAGATCATTGAGAATTCACACGGTCATTCGTTGAAAATTTAAGAGATATATCATGGGAGTAAAATGACATGCGAAGCATGCTCTCATGAAAAATTAATCATGACCGTCGCCAACCAAAATTGACAAAGAATCACCAAAGTTCTTTGAAAGAATTCATGGAGATATTTATGGACCAATACATCCACCATGTGGACCATTCCACTATTTTATGGTGTTGCTTAACATATCTAGTAGATGGTCGCACGTTTGTCTATTATCATCTCGGAATATGGCATTTGCGAGATTTCTAACTCAGATAATCAAACTGAAATCTCAGTTTTCTGATCATCCCATTAAAAGAGTTAGATTAGACAACGCTGGTGAATTCACTTCCCAAGCATTTAATGATTATTGTATGGTAACGGGAATTGAAGTTGAACATCCAGTAGGGCATGTTCATACACAAAATGGTTTGGCTGAATCATTAATTAAATGTATGCAATTAATTGCAAGACCGTTAATAATGAGATCAAAACTTCCAACACCTGTATGGGGACATGCTATCTTGTATGCTGAAGCACTTATTCGGATAAGGCCAAGTGCATATCACAATTATTCCCCATTACAATTAGCATTTGGTCGAGAACCAAATATCTCTCATGTAAGAATTTTTTGTTGTGACGTATATGTGTCTATAGCACCACCACAACGCACAAAGATGGGACCTCAAAGAAGGTTGGAAATATATGTTGGTTGTGATTCTCCATAAATTATACAATACCTAGAACCGCAAACAGGTGACGTCTTCACGGCACGATTTGCCGATTGTCATTTTGATGAAAAAGTATTCCCGGTTCTAGGGGAGAAAATAAACAAGTAGGGAAGGATACAAAATGGTTTGTGCCAACTCTCGTACACCTTGAGCCTCCTACAAAACAGCCAGAAGTAGAAGTTCGGCGAATTATGCATTTCCAGAGTATAGCAAATCAGCTACCTGATGCATTTGCATATACCAAAATGGTAACGAAGTCACATATACCCGCTGCAAATTTCCCTGCTCGTACTGAGATATTAAATGAACATAAACAAGCAGATGATACACGTGAATCTAGAACACGCTTGAAGCGTGGTAGACCCGTTGGTTTCAAGGATAAAATCCTAGAAAATGAAAGGAAGCTGAAAAGCATAATGATCCCAAACTCAGTGAAAATGTTTTGGAAAATTTGAATAATGAGTCTAATGATAATACAGAGCATCATGAAATGAGAAAAATGCTCGCCTTGTTGCTCAAGGATTTTCTCAAAGACCCGGGATTGATTATCAGGAAACATATTCCCCCGTTATGGAGATGCGTCTCATGGATGTCGTTACATCATATTTATATGGATCATTAGATACCAATATCTATGAGGATCCCAGATGGGTTTGAAATTCCAGAATCATTAAGATCCAAACCCAAAGAGTTATGCGCAATAAAGTTGCAACGATCATTATATGGGCTTAAGCAATCTTGATGTATGTGGTATAATCGTCTCAGTGAGCATTTAATGAAAGAAGGATATGTAAATGATCCCATATGCCCTTGTGTATTCATCAAGAAAACACCATCTAGGTTTGTGATTTTGCAGTGTATATTGATGATCTAAACATAATTGGAACTCAAGGGGAAATACAGAAAGCATCAAATTATCTAAAAGGGGAATTTGAGATGAAAGGTCTCGGGCAAACAAAATATTGTCTTGGCCTACAAATTGAGCATTCTCAAAAAGGTATATTTGTGCATCAATCAACATACACCAAACGAGTGTTAAAAAGATTCAACATGGATAAAGCAACCCCTCTGAGTACCCCTATGGTCGTAAGGTCACTTAATGTTGAAAAGAATCCATTCCGACCACATGAGGAGCATGAAGAAATACTCGGTCCTGAAGTATCATATTTAAGTGCAATCAGAGCACTTATGTATCTTGCAAATTTTTCTCGACCTGATATTTCATTTGCTATTAATCTCTTAGCAAGATTTAGTTCGTCCCCTACGCGGAAGACATTGGAATGGGATTAAACATGTCTTACGTTATCTTCAAGGGACTACTGATTTAAGATTATTATATGCTAAGAATTCAAATAATCAAATGGTTGGCTTTGCAGATGCAGGATATTATTTATCAGATCCACATAAAGCTCGATCACAAACAGGATACGTTCGGAGGCACTGCTATATCATGACGTTCGCAAAAGCAAACACTTGTGGCTAATTCTTCAAATCATGTTGAAATCATTGCACTTCATGAAGCAAGTAGAGAATGTGTATCGTTAAGGTCAATAAGTCAACACATTCAATCAAGTAGTGGAATCCGCGTAAACACGGAGCCGACCATCTTATATGAAGACAATACTGCATGTGTCGCTCAGACGAAGGAAGGATACATCAAAAGCGATAAAATTAAGCACATCCCTCCAAAGTTCTTCTCGTAAACCCAAGAGCTAGAGAAGAATAAATAAATTGAAGTAAAATATGTCCGATCATCTGACAATACAACATACCTCTTTACAAAGTCTCTTCCCACCTGTACGTTCAGGAAACATGTCCATAACATTGGCATGCGCTGTCATCAAGACTTATAAGATGGCATCCTGACTATTCGAGGGGGAGATTGCGTGGTTGCACTCTTTTCCCTTACCATGGTTTTTCCCACTGGGTTTTCTGGAAAGAGTTTTAACGAGGCAACAAAACATCTCAACGCAAACAAGCCAAACTGACACTGATCTCCAAGGGGGAGTGTTGTGAAAGTCATAAATGGTAGACATCAATGAAAGCTAACTCACATTATGTTTGTTATATAATTAATGTGGATTTCATTGTCATTATGACACAGTAACTTTCTCCTTGTTACTTCTATATAAATGATTGGGAATCGTTCATTGTAATACATATACATAAATCATTCTATTCATCAATTATAAGATCATTAATCTCATTCTCTATCATTTCTTTCTTTTATCAATGTCCCCTTCCCATTCTGATATAAATTTCTTTGTCTTCTTACATATTTATTATTCCGATAAAATTTATACTATTATTACAACAATGATCACTTATTATATATATTTTTAATCAACAAAATTTTTACCTCTGATCCAGTTTATACATTGATCTAATCTTTAACTATCAGTTTATTAAAATTTCATGATTTTGATACTTTTTCACACCTAACATGACTTAATTTTTTAAAAACTGATAAATTGTTTAATATATAGATTAATGATTTAGATGAAAATATTGTGTTTTATTTTATATAAATTTCTCTAAATACTGCTTTTTCATTTATTTATATTTATCATTAAAATAATAAAATGAGTCTAACAAACTTAAACTTTAAAGAAATTCATTTAGGTTGATATAAGTACACAAAAATGGTTCAATATTTTGAAATTGTGCCATCATGTGAAATGGTGTTAATCTACTATATATAAAAGGAGTTATTCTGTGCTACTTAGTATGCCACATATGTNCATTGATACTAATTCATGTATGCATGTTAATTCAATTTGGAAAACGCTCACTATTGATATCAAAATACCAATCGTTTCCCTTTCCTTAATTCACTCACTCAATCATATATATATATATGCTCCTTCTCCACTCAACCGTAACCTATCGTGTCCACAAACCCATCTCTCCCTTCAACCGTAACCCATCGTCTCCACACACAACCGCCCCTCTTTCTTAAAACGTATGCATACACATCTTTAGTATCTCCATCTCAATTCTAAATGACGTTTTTCCTTCCGAACTGAACATGTTTTTCAATCGAATTCTCCATCCCCACCTTTGATAGAAAAGAACAAGGATTTGAATATGGCTACCTAACAAAGCAGATTAGGCTTCCTAACATCACCACTATAGATGAAGCCGGTTGATTTTGCCAACAGTGAAATGCTATCCCTTGCGGTCTTGAATACTCGAGCAGTCATGATGAGAAAAGAACAAAGTAATCCGCACAGTGACTAAGATGGCAAACCCGAAGGCGAAGGTGCTGTTTTCAGCATCTCCCGAAAACATTTTATATTAGCCAAACTCACTAGGTATATTATTCTGTTTACGTGTTTATGTCTATAGATTTGTATAGGGATCATTGTATTATGTTAATTGTACAGCTATGCATTCAAGGTTTACACTAAACATTAAAATAAGATTGTTTGGTGATTGGTGCATATCATGTGTTTTAGGTTCTTATTTTACTTGCCTTTATCATGAAACTA
>OVAP01001843.1:0-21830 GCA_900406295.1 Aurinia saxatilis | reverse complement strand
TTCGACGGATTTTTCCGTCAGAAATACCGTGTTTTCTTGTAGTGACATGGTCTTTTGGTCAATATCCCACATGTACAACTTATCATTTACCTTATAGAATTTTCTACCTAATGGTGTACTGGCGAAGAGAATCTAGCATGAAAGTTTAGGTGATCAATCTAACAATTCTCAGTTAAAGTAAGCAAGGATAAAGTTCATCCAAATGACTAATAATCAACANGTTTAGGTGATCAATCTAACAATTCTCAGTTAAAGTAAGCAAGGATAAAGTTCATCCAAATGACTAATAATCAACATATCTACCAAACCATGAAACTATGAAAAACCTTGATCCCAACTATCGAATTACTCTCTCATAGAAAAGCAAACATTTAAAAAAATAAACGACCATTAATAAAGAAACAAGGGTTCAAATACAAATGATTATATCCCCTAGCAACTACAGAAACAAAAACAATAAAGGAATTGAGAATATTATGAAAGCAAAGTGTTCTCTCTGAGATCTTAGGTAGAAAGAAGAGGCACACTCTTTTCTAAAACGATAAGTCTCTTTATATAGAGAGTGCATGAAGTCCAAGGGCTTCAACGAAGTGATAAAGAAGAATCAGCTGAAGAGTATCAAAATATTTGATCTCTTCCATTCGATTGAATGCAAGGCATATTTGATCGATTTGTCTTCTAGATTCCATTTGTATATCTTTTGAATCTTCTCACGCGTTTGTTGTTGCTCCGTATATCTAAATATCTTGATTAATCACAAGTAGTTTTTAGAAGCTTTTGTAGTTATCCACCAGTACTTAATCGATCGATTCTGAATGTCATTTGATCGATTGGGCTTCAAGAACTAGGGCTTCAGAAAGACTTCTCTTTAATGCTTGGGCTCTAACTCTCTGGTTGTAAGGCTAAATGACTTGATTCTAAGCATGTGTGACAATTAACTCACGTGGCTTATTTGTCTTTAAATTTCGCTTCAATCTAAATTGCATAACATTTTTATCCAAGAAATACACATTTTGGTACCTAAAAAACTTGGTTTTTTCAAAAAACATTTTGAAAACATAAAATAGTGCAAATCAGGACTTTTATTGTGAAATCATTTAGTTTTGTCAGCAAAAGTACTTAAATCATAGGGTAAAAAGTGGTAAAATATCATTTTCATCCAAAAAATACACATTTTGGTACCTAGAAAACTTGTTTTTTCAAAAAACATTTTGAAAACATAAAATAGTGCAAATCAGGACTTTTATTGTGAAATCATTTAGTTTTGTCAGCAAAAGTACTTAAATCATAGGGTAAAAAGTGGTAAAATATCAATCCTATAATTTTTTTTTTTTAAATTCAAATATCCAAAAATTTAAATATATTACCTTTTTTTATGTCAAAACAAAGCAAATAGCAAATTAATATCCATAAAAAGCAGAATAAGTATAAAAACTAGTTTTCTTTAGTATATTCTTTATGTACCCATCCCTAACTGCATTATCGTTAAAAATTTATTTGGAAATTTTTAAAAATATCGTTTGAAACATTTATTTTGAAAAAGACCATTGCTAAAATATTTTACAAATTATCATCATTTTGTCCGAACTATTTTTATTTATGATTGACATACTTGTTAGGGTTCTAGGCTTAATATTTTAGCAAATTTATAGTGTGTATGCTTAGTTTATGGTTTTTAGGGTTTAGATTAACCCTTTTCAGAGTTAGAATATCTGATTTAATAATTATTAAAATTTAATTTGTACGTTTTTTATTTAGGGAGTTTGGAGTTTGTTTGGGGTGAATTAGTTTTAATTTGTACGTTTTTTGAATCCTAAAATTGTATTAATGGTTTACATTTAAAGAGCGGCGCTTTAAAAATTTACCTTTTTAATAGTATTTTGATTCGTCAAAAATAATACTTATAAAATTCCACCAATATATTTTCCGGAAGTGTATATATAAACATTGGCTGCAACTAGATGAAAATAAGAGTAATAAGTTTAAGAGTAATTAGTGAAAAATAGTTAGTGGAATAATAATGTTCAAATGTTGGTGAATTTAAATTTTTTACCGTACTTACTGTCGAATTGTTTAGAGAGAAGTCAATACCGTGGCCAGAAAAGTCAACATAAACAACAAAAGATAGGACGATTGTAAACAGCTTTTTGGTAGGACAAATTAAGATATTAAAAATGATAATGAGATGAAAATGTTGAAGGATAAATGATACTCCATTATACATATGATCCAACCGACGTATATTACAAAATAGTAGATGGGGACATACAGAGAGGGACTTGTTCTCATTTGCTTGGGTCTTTTCTTTTAGCCACGTGCATATCTTCTGCCTCTATCCATACCCGTGACTTAGTCACTAAGCCCTTGTAGGTTTCATTTTAGTGTGAGACCAAAACAAAAAGGTTTCACTTATATAAAACTCATTCCCACAAAGTAGATGTGTAATACTAGTAGTAGTAGTTAAGGTTAGAGAATAATCATAATTATACACAGAACTTTTAAGACCTAAACCTATACAATGTGAGGCTGTGAATTGTGAGCTGGGGCGATGGAGCAATAATTATAAGTTCATAAGAGGTGGGGCACTTACTACTTGATGGGTAATGAAGAAAGGAATTTGGTGTTTTTTCCCTCTTCTTTTCTTTTATTCTGACTTTTTTTTGAAGTAATATGTTAAATTTTATTTGAAACATACGGTTTACAACAAAACTAATTCTATCAAACTCGCCTAGCATACCTGTTAACCAAAGTTTCCTCCATATGTACATTTTTACTTCTAATAGAGTTATTCTATTCCGTACTATTAACTTGATAGAAGCAATAATTCTCCCGATTAGAATGGGTTTTCCCCTGTCTTCTGACTAATTTTGAGTGATGCAAATAATAATAATAATAACAATAAAATAATCTTTTGGCCAGACCAAGTCTAGGATCTAGAGATCCCATAAGTCTAGTGATATCAGTCTTCCTCACTTTAACTTTATGTTGTCATCGCTTGAATTTAAATACAGTATAATACATATGAATATGTAGTTGTATTGTTAACAATTCAAAAGTATGTAGTATGCCATCGCCTGAATTCGAATACTGTATAGTACATACTTTTGAATCGTTGAAAAAAAAAACACATTTGATTGAGGATTTAGTGCAAAAAAACCCATCATCTCAGATTTTTTTGCAAAATAACCCATAGACTTATTATTGTGCAAGTTAAACATATGAACTCCGAAAAACCCCGCAATATAACCCCTCTATATATCGATGATGTTTTCTAGCAAAATGCTTGTTGTTTTTGGACAAAGTACATGCTGTTTTATGAAACATGACCATTAAAAGGTTTGCACAAGGGCAGGATTTGAACACTCCACTTCGTCCGTAATTTAAGAGAACACTAACCATCTTGTCAAATTCATTTCAATTGTTGTGAACATACGTTTACTTATATTATCTTGAACAGTCAGATTTTCAAACAAAAACTAAGCAATAGAGAATATTATATTTAGAAAAATTAAGGTTTAATTTTAAACTCTTTTTAGGATTAGAGTTTGATTTTATAGTCTAGAGTTTATAGTTTTAAGTTTTATGGTTTGGGATTTTAAGTTTAATGTTTATATTTTATGGTTAGGGTTTGGGGTTAGGGTTAGGGCTTAGGGTTAAGCTTAGGGTTAGAGTTAGGGTTAGGCTTAGGGTTAGGGTTAAGGTTAGGGTTAGGGCTAAGGCTTAGGGTTTAGCTTAGGGTTAGAGATATGGCTTAAGGTTAGGCTTAAGGTTAAGGCTTGGGTTAGGGCTTAGGGTTAAGGCTTCGGGTTAGGGATTAAGGTTAGGGCTTAGGGTTTAAGTTTAAGGTTATGGCTTAGGGTTTAAGACTAGTGTTAAGGCTTAGGGTTAGGGTTAGGGTTTAGGGTTATGGTAGGGCTTAGGGCTAGGGCTTAGGGTTAAGCTTAGGGTTAGGGTTAGGGATATGGCTTAATGTTAGGCCTAAGGTTAGGCCTTAGGGTTAGGGCTTAGGGTTAGGGCTTCGGGTTAAGGATTTGGGTTAGGGCTTAGGGTTTAAGTTTAGGGTTATGGCTTAGGGTTTAAGATTAGGGTTAAGGTTTAGGGTTAGGGCTTAGGGTTAGGGCTTCGAGTTAAGGATTTGGGTTAGGGCTTAGTGTTTAAGTTTAAGGTTATGGCTTAGGGTTTAAGATTAAGGTTAAGGCTTAGGGTTAGGGCTTATGGTTAGGGCTTAGGGTTAGGGCTTAAGGTTAGGGCTTGGGGTTAAGGATTTGGGTTAGGGCTTAGGGTTTAAGTTTAGGGTTATGGCTTTGGGTTTAAGTTTAGGGTTATGGCTTAGGATTTAAGATTAGGGTTAATGCTTAGGGTTAGGGAGGGTTAGGGCTTCGGGTTAAGGATTTGGGTTAAGGCTTATGGTTTAAGTTTAGGGTTATGGCTTAGGGTTTAAGATTAAGGTTAAAGCGTAGGGTTAGGGTTAGGGTAAACATTAATATATTAAACCCTAATAATCCTAAACCCTAACCCTAAACCTTAAAATTTTAAACCCTAATGCTATACAACCTAAGCCCTAACCCTAATCTTAAACCTAAACCCTAAACTTAAAATCCCAAACCACAAAACTTAAAACTATAAACCCTAAACTATAAAATCAAACCCTCATTCTAAAAAGATTATTAACCCTAAACCCTAGTTTCCCTAAATATAATATAATGTGCTGTTTAGTTTTTTTTTTTTTGAAAATCTGGTTGTTCAAGAAATATATATTTGTATACATGATAAATAATAGAAATGAACTTGGCAGAATGGTAAATGCACTCTCAGATTTCCACGAGGTGGAGTATTTGAACCTTGCAGTAAAACATCATCAATATACAGATGAGCTATATTGCGGGGTATTTCAGAGATCATGGGTTATTTTGTAAAAAAATTCTATTCATGGGTTTTTTTGCACTAACCCCTTTGATTGATGGTAATAATTAAAAATACTTCTTTAAAAATAAACATTGAGAAACACTATTGTAAAAAGGGGTTAATATGAAACTAGAAAATATCTATGTATATTTTATAACATTGAAAATATTTACGAACGTTCATAAGTGATATAGTATGTTTGAAAATAATATCACAAAAATCGTATCTCTTAAATAATTCCATGTATACTTTTTAATTTTTTTTTTGTCACGATACATCATTAATTTAGTATTCTATTCCAATACAATATAAAAATATTACAACTGACTGCATCATAAATAAATATGCACTGTTTTCAGGTTTAAACTTCATTTTTAGAGTCCAGAATTAAGTAATATAGATGGAGGACTAGAAAATCAGAAAAATGATAACAAATTTTTGTTTCTTTGCTTACAATATCTTTTAATTTTAATTTCACCCTTTATCTTGTTATTTTTCCTTTTTTTTAATAAATAATAAATGTTTCAAGTTTTTTTCATCGTATCTGGACAAGTTTAATGCACAAGTGTAATGATATATCTCGTATTTACCGGTTTTTATTATAATAAACATATAATTATTTATATTTTAGAGTCTATATATATTATTATTAGAGTCAAAGTGAATCATTTTAGGTGCATGGACGACTCTTGGAGTTTTGGAATGATCTACAAGAATTACGGAGCAAAAATGGAAGCTTGGGGAGAGAAAAATGGAAACGAAGAAAAATGGCAAAAACAGAGGAGGGTGTTGATCGACACCAGACATATATTTTCTGAATTTCTAAAAATCTCAAGACGAAGATTTACACCAATTCTTTTATGTAAATACCCTAATTCTAAAATCCATCTTAGACCCTATAAATACTTTTATACATCCATTGTTTAGGCTTATGCATTATTTATTGTAAAGAGAATTTGTAAGGGAAAGAAGTATCTTTGAACCCTTTTTCTCATCTTTTCTCTTTGTTAATTCATGTTCTTTTCAATTAATTTTTTGGTGTTTTACTTAGCTATGTCTGAGTAGATATTTTGTTTGATGTTTTACTTAGCTATGTCTGAGTAGATATTTTGTTAGACTTAGGGTTCCTAGGGTTTAGATGAAGAATTGATAGTCATATGGTGAATTTAGGTTGAACCTTTAATTCTTCCTCTAGATTAAGTTTAATGCTAGCTCTTGATTGATCACCTAGAATTTAGATCATAGGTTAATTATTATACATGGAAGTGTTAATAATTGCTTGAAAAAATATTAGTAGGAGTAGATTATCTATTCACAAAGGAATGTGGTCTAGATAGTTTATGAGCAATTGAACATAGGTTTAATGCATAATTAACCCCTTAGAACTCACAAGGGAGTTTGGTTTGCTAGGGTTTAATTATAGATTGCATTCTCAATGGAAGTTGGTATGCCTTACAATAGGTTTCATATTTGAGAATTAAGTTGGTACCTAAATTTTCAGTGCGGTGTCGATCGACACTCGACGCATCTGGTTGCTGTTTCGAGTCTAAATCTGAAGTCCAAAAAACCTAGTCTTGCCTTTAATTGTTTAAACCCTCAAAACCTGTTAGTTAATGATAATTAGGAATTTAAAACCTTTGTCCTAGAATTTATTTAGAGTTTATTAATTTAGTTTGCAATTTATTGGTCTTTGTGGATTTGATACCTTTAGTACTATAACTGAATTTGATGTGCACTTGCGGTTAGAATACATAGGTTAAAATTTTGTGTATCATGTAACATACATCATACCGGAGAAAGCTGATTCGGAGGTGCTTTTAGACCCCTCTAACTCGTTCCAATAGAGCGTAAGACATTTAGGAACACGATATGTAGTGTATGGAGAGTAGGAACAAAAGTCGCAAAATGAGTGAAAAGAATAGACCATGATATGTGGTGTATCAAATATTTAGAAAGATTTTTAAGTGGAGAAAGTAATGATAACAAAGGAAAACACAAAGATTTTTATGAGTTAGAAGACCAACTATGGTCGGAAAAAAGGTTGGAGACGGTATGAGAAAGATGACTGGATTTCCGAGAAGAAAAGAGAAGAGAAAACAAAAGACATAAGAGACTAGAGAGAGTCCTCAAGTCAAGAGTGGGAAATTAGGTTAAGGTATATCCATCTTACTTGTAAAACATAAAATTATTTATAAAGATAATCAGCCCAAACTAAATTACCCCGTCTGTAGGGCATTTGAGTAACCTAGTCCTCACATCTTCGGTTTTATCGGCCGGATGACAAATACAATGATACTTGGTATAAAGTAATGTCACACTAGTACTACGTTCAATGCCTTGAGCGGCGTTCAAGTGATGAGGGGGGGGGAGTTAGTATTCACCCAAAATATTCCTGCAATGCTTAAGTAATTGTAGTAGTATTTACGGATCATATCCATAAAAACAAAAGTGTGCACAATAGCAAAATCAATTAAATTGAAGCTAAGAAACAAAGTGTGATTTTGGGATCTTAGTAACGCGCAAAACAGAGTAAATCATATTAAAAATCAAAATTAAAAGATTTTAATATTTAAGGAAGTTCGCATGGTTCGCGGTTTGAATACTACAAGGTGGTAATTTATGGAGTCTTTTAGTTGTTACTATGCAAAACTTGGATATCATCGTTACTGACTATCCATGATAGACTCAATCAGTTTAAATAGTTAAGCAACATTCAAAATCCTTCAGTCATTGATCTAAGCATTTATAATCAAAATATCAATTGTTCCTCCTAGAATGGACATGAGGACCTATAAAATCGGTGTTTCAGAGAAATCCTCAATATGGATGTTTTAGGGAGTTCCTCTATGGAATTCTAGCCGAAACTCATCTTAAGCTCAGTTTTTCTAGTAATCAATTATAACAACATGCATTAAGAATCGAAGTTCAATTAAGAACTGATCATTCATCAAATTTTGTTGTTTATCAATCAAATTATGAAATCCCTAAGAATCAACCCTTATCCCCCAATAATAGATATACTCAGACATGATATGAAGAACAATGGGAAAAGAATCAATATCTTAAATCTCTAAACAAAAATAAAAGGGTTCATAAAACTTCTCCAAATTGGTGACAAGAGGTAAGATCAGGACTGGGCCCATGTTGAAGAAATTGAAACCTTGGTGTATGGCCATTTTTTTTGTTAAAAAAATGTAGGCCTTTTTTGTGTGTGTGTGCTAAGTCTTCTTCTTTAAAAAAAAACATAATCTGGTATTAAAAAAGGCCTAATGTAGTTATGTGTTAAAAAGTAAAATAGATACTACAAAGATTACAAGGAAATTATGGTAAATAAACAGTTTACTTCTTCTCATTCACATATTTTCTTTCTTTCTTTCGTTCTTAAGCTTTTACATAACATAATCTAAGACTTTAATTATTCTCTTTATTGGTTTATGATTAGTATACTACAAGTAAGTTTTTTTTTATAAAACAGATTTGTTGTTTATATATATGAAAGTTTGATGTGGGATATAGATTAGTTAGATTAGGAATCCTAACGTGAATTCTTTAGAATATTGTAATTTTATACACATATATCTATCATGGCTTTGTGTATAAATTTTTACAAAAATGCATAACTGAATTTTATTAGTAAATCAAGTTTATTAAGGTTTAACGTAATTGTTATTTGTGGACAGACTTGTATATATATACAAAAAAATTAGGAATATGTTTCCGAAAAGTTTTTAAAAAGAACCATGTGGAGCATAAAAGCTAAAAAAAAAAAAAATGGATTGAAGAGCTCATGAGAGTTCAAAAAATGATTTATTCACATACTTCAAAATATTTTGGTTGTGTACCCTTGGTTTTAATTTACTTAATACGGTGATTTTTATTTTAATACTGAATAAGGCCTTTTTCCCGACATCGTTTACGGTCTTCGTAACTCTGGGAATGACTCTGGGTAAGATCTTCTTCTCTCGTAAAAAAGCAAAGACCTAGAAATTATAAAATTGAAGAACAATGAAAAACTATGAAAACTTGGTATGTTTTTAGGTTGTGCTTAAGAAAAATGTGACTTTTGGTTTTTTATATGTGGAGGAAGTAGGTGTGCTTAGGGTAAAAGATTGAGATGAATATGGAATATTTTAGGAAAGTTCCTTTTTTGTCAGACTTCAAAATTGATAAATTTTTGCAGGAGAAAATCGATATATTTGGTCTTCTCCCTTCCATATGTCTTGTTGTTTGCTTGGATGACATCTTTCTAGATTTTTAGGGCATTTCTCTTTGAATATAACTCCGAATAACTATATTACATTTGCATATGAAAACTAACACACATGAATATCATGTCTTCAAATTTTAGCTCCATCCAGAATGTATAAGATATCAAATGAGGCTCGTAGCTCTTCTATAAGAGAACATGTCTTATGTGAAGAATGATGATAAAACTCTGTTTTGGCTCATTTTTTCCTACCATCCTCAAAAACACATTGAAATCACTAAATAGTGGAAACGACCAGTTTCATATTGAAATCATATATTTTTGTTACTAAAAGTACCTTAAAATGCATAGTACAAAATTTTAGCACTCCGTAAACCAAACATGATTTTTCAGGAGCTCGTGCTTCGTTGTACGTTGTTTCCCATGTTGTCAGCATTCCGTAAAAGAAACAAAATTTTTCCTAAATTCATCCATGGTCGTAAACCAAGGTGGGGGGGGGGGCTCAGAAATTGGTGGTCTTCTATACACGAAAGATAGAGCCATTGAAGATTCAAACTTAAGTACCATGTAACCATTTAGGAGTTTACGAAGTAAGCGGCGCTAGGAGACTCACCTAAACTAAGTTACACATGGAGCCAAGAGATTGGTCTAAAATAACAAGTTAGGATTTTATCCGCCCTGTATCGATCGATGGTTTCTTATAAGTATCATTCTGTAATTCTGCCTTCATTGTATCGATCAATTATGTGTGCTTCACTTGGTCGTCTGTAAGACATCTCTTTAATAATGTAGTCATTAATGCTTAAATAGAACTTTGATGACTTGATTCTAGTTGTATATGAAAGCTAAAACCCGTGGCTATCGTATACTCAAGTTTCAACTTCTTCCAAAATGTATAGGA
Organism: Aurinia saxatilis; assembly: GCA_900406295.1. NCBI lineage: Eukaryota > Viridiplantae > Streptophyta > Magnoliopsida > Brassicales > Brassicaceae > Aurinia > Aurinia saxatilis. Next base: position 11,817 of record OVAP01001843.1, on the reverse strand, counting down.
TATCCAAAGATGTCTTGTATGAAGGATAGTAAGAACTGCTCAATTTTACCTCTTTTTGCATGTTTTCCTATAAACACTTGGAAGCCACAAAAAATAGTGAAAATAATCAATTTATACCGTAATCATATAATTTTGCTACCAAAAGCATATAAGATATAGTGTAACAAGGAGTTAAATACGTGTGTTATTAACAGATTTCTACACCTATATAAGCACATTTGAAACATGAAATTCATAACTTTCACCACTCATAGACACCAAAAGCTTATTACTCATAGGCCTTGATTGGTAACTTTGCGGAATGGCGGAATTGCGTTTTTTTTTTTTTTCATTCCGCAGGAATTTTACCAATCGCAAAAAACCTGCGGAATAATGGAACAACGCAGGTTATGTATTTCTGCGTTTTGGCTGAACAAAAATACAAAGGAGAACCCATTAAGTCATTAAGCATGTATTTACAAGCTTAATGGCTGAAACTTTCTTTTTAATCACTAATAAAACAAATATAAAAACACAATTACATGAAATTAATTCATAAACATTAATTTTGCTTTTGCAAAACAATTTCAAATAATACAATTTAATATCAGAATAATAAAATTGATATTTTTTTATGATTAATACTTAATTATGTTTTATCACTAACCAATTAATAAATAGTATACAATTAGATTTCATTTAATTTAAAAAAATATAATAAATATACTAAAAATATTTAGAATAAATGATCTTTAATTTTCAAAATATTACATAAAATTTAAAAATGTGATATATATATATATATATACATATTAATATTTCAAATTTATTTTTAAAATATTGTTTTTTATTAAGATCTTGATGGTATTTCGCCATTGCGGAGCTTATATTAAATTTATAACATCACATATATATATATATATATGTATATATATATATTTTTTATATCATTCCATTCAATTTGATTCTTATTTTTATGAGATTTAGATATAAACATATTTTGTTTAAAAAAATTATGTATAAAAAATTATTGTTTAATAAAAAAAAAAAAATTGTAAGACCAACAAGGTTAATTACATTCATTCTTTGTATGATATGTTAATATCTTATCTAATATTTTAGGAAACACACTCTCAAAGAGCTCTGAAAAGCTGTCACATGGGCACCTAGAATGGTGACATGTGTCGTTTTTTTCTTCAACACACCAAATTTATCATTTACAAAACACCAATTCTATTATTTACAAAGACAAATACTTATACACATAAATTTAATAAATTGTCTTAAACTTATTAATTGTACCACTTTTTATTGAGTATTATATATAGATTTAAAATGATTTGTATTTACGACTAAGTTATAAAGATACAAAAAAACCAATGATAAAACTTATTTATATTTATAAGAAACTTTACTATATTATATAAGATAGTTTGAAATAATAATTTTTTTTAATACAACGATTTCATGGTTTCTATAGTTTTTTTGTTGTCATGATTTTTTTTATTGTTGTGAATCACTTGAAAATATAACAATTAATGAAAATTTGTTATTACAATATAATACAAACAGTTACAACTTATCAATTTACAACTAGGTGACCCAATAAATATCGATTTATTTGTATTTGGTTCTTAGTTTTAATGATATACTTATGATGGCGAAAATCGAGAAAAGATGTAAGTTATTCCTCCAATATTAAAGTCCTAGCTAACTTTGGAAGGGTCTTTTATTCTACTTGCGAATGTCCAACGATTCATAAATTTGATTTTGCAAAATCTTACTCTTTGGGGAGCAAGAGAGAAATAATAGACTAAGTTAGAGACCTCGTAAAAGTAAAAGAAATTTCAAGGGACCAAGTTTTGGTCTTACTCAAAGCCTTGAGAGGAGAAAAGAAGGGCACATAAATGAGTTTTAGAGAAGCAGCATGCGATAGATAAGATAGTATGGTCTAACTTAGCTATCCGTAACACACAAATATGGTTCTAAAAGAAGGACCGTGTAGATATATCAAAGATTTTGGGATGGACTCAAGACTTGGGAATTATGTGTATGAAAACATTCCTATTTGGCATTTATTTAAGATATTTCAGTATAAAATTTTTTATCCTATTTACAAATATTTTGTACATAATAATTAAATTAAAATTTTACTCTTTCAGTCGTTTAATATATTTGAATTGTTTATATTTATCAAACAAACTATTTTGCGCAACGCGCAAATTTTACCTAGTACATAATATTGTTGTGAAAATTCACTGTTAATATTGTTATAATCTCTATTCCGCAGTTCCGCAAAAAAATATCCAATCACGCTTAAATTTGGCTCATCAAGTTTTCCATTCCACCATTCCGCAAACTAGTTAATTTTCCACGATTCCGTAGTTCCACATGATTACCAATCAAGGCCATAGTTTCGTAGTTTTTTTGTTTTGTTACTCTTCCATCCCTTTGTAGGAAAGAAGTTATCACCTCTTTATTCTTTCTAGAGAAGATTTATAAAACCTTTTGTTTACATAGTACTATTTATGATTATGACTTCTTTTTCTTTTGCTTTGATGTTTATGTCTGAGTAGTTTCATAGCTGAAGAATAAAGATTTCTTAAGGAGATCTCATAAATCAATCTAGGATTGATGTATATTCATCATCAATAGATCTACCACTTATTACTGTCTTATTGCGTATTACTTTACTAATCATCTAGCAATTGATCTTAAACCTGTTTCTTTTAGAATATAACTTGGGAATTTGACATGACCTAACTTTTTTGGTAGGCCAATAGAATAAACGAACCGCACCAAAATTAATCAAACCAAAATTAATCGAACCGAACCGAATCCGCTTTTCTAAAATATATGAATGGTTTCTAAATTTATAAAACCGAAAAATCGAAACGAATCCGAACCAAACTGACTAACCGAAACATATATAGGAACATCCTAGGTATTATATCAACAAAATATCGTTTCAGTTTTAGTGGGAATGGCAAAGCTTTGGTTCAAATACGACTTTGTTTCTCTATCTCTCTTCTCTTATATTCTTTTTTGTGTGTTTATAACTCTTTAAGATTAACTAGTTGTTGATTTATGACTGTATGTGGATTATGGTGGTCATTTGAAACTCGGAATTTCAATTTCATGAGAATTGTTCATTTTTTTACTTTGGTTTGTATTTTCGGTTAGTAGTTTATTTCCGGTTTTGTTCGGTTATTTTCGTTTATATTGGTTATTTCGGTTTGTTTCGGATTAAAAACCGAAACCGTAACTATTTTCAGTTTATTTTTTGTTATAAAATTTACTCTCTAAACCGAACCGAAATCTCTGAAATATCTGAATGGTTATTATATTACTATATCCAAATTAACAGAAACCGGAAATAACCGAACCAAAACCGAATGGTTAACCGGATGCCCAGGGCTAGTACTTGAATTTCATATGAGGTAATAATTAAAATTGATTGTTGTGCTTGCTTGCCTTAATAATTGACAAGCTTAGCATCAAGATTAACATAAAAAATTAAGCACAAGTATCTAGTATATGACATGGTGGTCAGTTATATAATATGCAGTTTGTATTCTGTGTTGAGCTTAAATTGCATACTTGGGATTTTTTGAATAGTTCATTATATGAACCTTTAACACTCCTGAAAATCCAATACCTTTTATATCACCGATTTACATATTTAAATAGGTAACCCCCTCAAATCCATATTATGTTTCTTAACTTTCATCTTAGATTAACACTAATATTGTGCCCATTGATTTGCATGATTTTCACTTGGTTCTTAGTTTGCATTCATTATGCATGGTTACATGAGTATTTCTTGGATAATGATATTGACTTGATCCTCAATATTAATCATGTGGTTCATCAGGATGATTACTGGTTATGGGAGCATAGCTTTAGTGGGATGTACATTGTTAAATCTGGATTCACTATTGCTAATGTGGAGAAGAAAGGATCTATAATATATTGTGAAAGGATGAGACCATCCATTAATAGTATGAAAGCTTCACTATTGCTAATGTGGAGAAGAAAGGATCTATAATATATTGTGAAAGGATGAGACCATCCATTAATAGTATGAAAGCTGAAGTGTGGAAATTACAAACCTCAAACAAATTCAAGAACTTTATGGGGAAAGGATTTGACTAGTGGCTAACAATCTTAAAGCAAGGGAAGTTAAGTGTGAGATTTTGACATATAAGGCTCTCAACACAACAAGAGAGAAGAATAAAGATGAAGAAGGTAATATACTTTATATAAGATGAGTTTTGTATATATTTCACTCATAATGATACAACCAATGCTTTACAGGTTTATATAGAGAAGATGAACACAATTGTAGATCTAGAACCATCTTCAACAACATCATTAAATCTGGAATGCACGAGCCGCCTTCATATCCACGAGAGGAACACACGCGTACGACAAAATGTCATCTTGATCTTTTCGAGATGGACTTAAATTGGGCCTGTTTGTTACCATTGTGGCCCAAATTCGTTAATATGCTTTCATTAAGGTGGACCCGAGGTGCCACGGTTGTAGTATGAAGAAGAAGACAACAATCATGTTATGTTCTTGTGCCATGTTGCAAGGTTACTATGGGCTTCATCAGGATTACTTTAGTCTCCACATAGTTTTACCTCAAGTTCATTTCATTTAAACTTTTCCTATCTTTTATCTCTTAAGCATTCGTCTAAGTGCCCAGTAGAAGTTCTTAAAAAAATTCCATGGTGTTTGTGGCTGTTATGGAAGAATAGAAATTCTCTAACTTTAGAAAGTAAAAGCTTTCCAGTCTTAGATACCTTGGCTAAGATTAGAAAAGACTCCTTACAGAGGATATTAGCTCAGGAGGTTAACAACATTTGGCATCGCAATCAACATCTTGCTCATCTTAGAGGTCGTTTTAGATGGAAACCTCCAGCTCCTTTGGATGAAATGCAACATTGGGAACATTTGGTATAAAACGCATAAATCGGGTGGGCGTGTTTTGATTATTAAGGATGATAGAGGTAAGGTTGTACTTCATGCCAGAAATGTATTTCTTCAAGTGGAGTCCCTGAAACTGTCAATCTTAAAGTGTTACAATGGACAACAATAGAGAGTCTGATTAACTTGTGTTTTCCTAAAGTGGTGTTTGCTGCACAAACTCCTCATATTTTTTGGGCTTTGAACCATCCGAGAGTTTGGCCAGCCTGTCTCACTTACGTTCTGTCTTCAAAGAACTCTTTCACATCATCAAGATTAGTCTTTGGAGCATACTGAAAGGATAATACCAAAGAAGTCATCTTAATGGTTCAGAGTGTGACAAAAGAGTTTAGGCTTCGTTCGTATATTGCATGTGGCCTTCCTTCTTGGGTAGTTAGAACCTTAGATTTGAAAGTTACGTTGACGAGGCCAAATTACCCATGTCGTTAAGTCAATTAACAGGCTTGTTCATAGACGTTAATGACTCGTTAAGTACTTCTGTGAGTTACAAAACGACGACGTTTTCAACCTTTCCAAATCTATACAAAACCCCCAAATCGAAATTTCAATCCCTAATTCCCAATTCTCTCTAAGAACCCTAAATCCGTAATTCTCCATTGTGAATTCTTCTTCCTCTATACATGATTTCTCCTTCTTCTCCTACAGATATGAGTTGTAGTTTTGTGCAATCTAGTGTAGAGGATGGAGGCCGCAGGTTTCCTTTGAAGTGTCATTGCGGGTTAGATGTTGTCATATATACATTGTGGGTGTCGGATTCCACCCCGTCAAGATTTACACTTAAGAAAGAATTTCAAAGTATTTTCCTAGCTGATAAGCAATGTTCATCAGCCTAGCTGAAAATCCTAACACTCGGAATCTGCCCAGCTGAAATCTTGTCTAGCTGAAAATACTTGTTCATATTTTCCTAGCTGGATTTGTGCATAGCTGAAATCCATCGCAATCAGAACTTGACTAGCTGGATTTCTGCCTAGCTGAGATCTTGCCTAGCTGAAAGTACTTGTTCATATTCTCCTAGCTGGATTTCTGCCTAGCTGAAATCTTATCTAGCTGAGAATGCTAATGCAAGAAAATGCCTAGCTGGGTTTTTGCCTAGCTAAAAATCCAGCTCGTCAACATTTCCTAGCTGAAATCATGTCTAGCTGAAGTACAAATCGCAAACATTCGACGACTAGCTGAAGTGAATGACGATACTTACAACCAAATGACTAAAAGTTGGCGAGGAGTGCGAGATCCGACCCGGGCTCGAGACCCGACCCGAGCCAAGATGGAGACGGTTGGTCCGACCCGGGCTACTAGGCGACCCGACCTGGACCTTCGGCACCAGGTGGGCTGACATGGACCTTCAACGCCAGGTGGGCCGACCTGGACCTTCGACGCCAGGTGGGCCAACCTGAAGCCTTCCTCGCAACACAGGCCGATCTGGATCTTGCGATGGGCCGAGCTGGGCTTCCGTCGACACACTTCGGATCGAGCCAACCTACTCTTCTCGTCGATAGGCCAAGCTAGATCTCGCATCATAGGCCGAGCCGAGCCCACCACGGCGTGATGGGCCGACCTGACCCATAGACGGGCCGAGCTCACTCCTCCGTAGCGCGATGGGCCGAGCTGAGCCATCATGCCGTGATGGGCCGAGCTGCACTCCTGATGGGCCGAGCTAGCTTCCTCAATGTATCGTGGGCCGAGCTCGGGACAGTTAACCTAATGGTGCAGTCGCCGGACAAGATAAATGTGAATCACGAGCGGATCTAGAGGATGAGGAAAGAAATTGAAGATAAACATGACTTACCTTTATTTTCGTACAGCTAGGGTTCGATTGTAACCTCTATAAATAGAGAGTTAGTCATTCAGTTTAAGGGATGGAGGAGAACGCAAGAGAACAATGAGACTTTCTCTGGCGATCTTTTGTACTTCAGCAATAAAGCATAAACACTTGAACATTTTCTCGTATCCGAAAATTCATTTTGGTTGTGAGAATTTCGGCTCTCACAATTTGGCGCCGACTGTAGGGGCTCATAACTTTCTGACTCAAAGAATTTTCGGATCACGAACCACGCCGAGATGTTAGACCCAACCGCTTCGAATCCATCAACCAATGTCAGCATGCCGCTGGGCATGCCCGGTGAGACCACCGTCGTACCGCCTGCAGGTAACAACCCACCAGGTGCGAGCGTCATCGGAGTCACAGATCCACCTCCAAGAACCGATGCTAACCAGACAACTGCACCAGTGACTCTGGACACCGTAGCGGCCATGCTGGAAAGGCTAGCCAGAAGGGCATACGAGCAGGACAAGGTCAACCTCGCACTGACAGAAAAGGTGGGAGCACAGACGGACATGCCACGAGCCCGGAAGGCGACAAGAAAGGTCACCTTCACCCCGCGACGATTGGATTACTCGTCTCCAGGAGCAGACCGCCAGCCAATTAGCATGTTCCCACAAACTCCTGCCGGAGCCAATGCCGATCATCCAGTGACACTAGACAGCCGAGAAAGGCCAGCCGGCGACGACAGACACCCCCGCGGACAACCGATACTCGAAGACGGCGAGATCGATCAGATGTTAGACCAGACCAGGCGTCAGACCACCATTCGCGTTGGGACGATAGCAGACCAATGCGAAGAGGGTGGTCGATACGACGACTTTGAAGATGAAGACTACTACTCCGCCCATAAGGCAGAAATTGCGGAGATGAAGGCTTCGCTGGCTAAAGCCGAGGCAGCGGTGCGAGCGGTACGAGGACCAGNCAGAAAGACGCCGCATTTTGCCTACTTATTGTTGAACACCTGAAGGGACCAGCACTCCAGTGGTTTACTCGGCTCCCCCGAAACTCGATCGACAGCTTTGACGAGCTGTCAACGGCATTCTTGAAACAATACTCCGTATTCATGGGAGAAGACACGACGGATGCCAACCTATGGGGGCTGGAGCAGAAGGAGAACCAGCCGCTGCGCTAAGAGCCTTGAAGTTGATGGCATCTCGTAAGTTGATGGCATCAGTAATGCAGCCGCGCTAAGAGCCTTGAAACAAGCACTATGGTACACGTCCGAATATCGCAAGGACATCGTTACCAACAAACCAGCAACCATCCAAGACGCACTTCATCGAGCCAACGGCTTCATTGCGCAAGAAGAAGAGATGGAGGTTCTTAGAGCAAGGCACAACGCGCACCTCAATCCGGCGTCGAAAGGCGCACCAATGGCTGGAAACCAGAAAAGCAGGCCAAAATCGTCATCCTCATCATACGTGATCCACGAAGGGCCGGGACTCACCGGCGCCCATAATTACCAAGTGGATGATAGTCAAGACGCCGGAAGAGGACGCAGTTGTGGCGGCGGCCGAGGTTTTGGTCGGGAAGGGGACGATCCAACGTCTGGACTCAAAATCAAAACTCGCATGACGAAAGTACTTTCTGCGAGTATCATGGAGACGTTAGACACCCAACTTCAAAATGCAGAACCCTCGCCATGAGGCTCGTGGAAAACTGGCGGCCGGCAAACTAAACGGAAATATCAGCATTGCCGATTTCGATCCCCCGGAAAAGAAAGGCAAACAGCCAGCCGCGGCCCCGCAAGAGGAAGACCAAAATAAACGCGCAAGAGAAACAGAAGACAACCAGCAGGGCGGACCTCGACAAAGGATCAACATAATCATAGGAGGCTCCGAGTACTGCATGGATACAGTTTCTGCCATCAAGGCCTTCCAACGGAGCGCCGACACCATCCCTCGACGGTTTAGCGAGTCTGAATCATCGAACGACTCGTCTCTCGCAATCTCATTCGAAGAAAAGGACACCGCCGGAATCACTAATCCGCATAATGACCCCTTGGTCATCGAGCTCACCGTCAACAACTACGATGTGGTCAGAGTCCTTATCGACACTGGAAGCTCTGTAGACGTAATTTTCCGCGAGACTCTCAGAAAAATGAACGTCGGACTTTCCGAAATTGTAGCAGCGCCAAAACCCTTAACAGGCTTCTCGGGAGAAATGACCATGACTCTCGGCAACATCAAGCTCTCAGTCACCGCCGGCGGAGTCACCAAGATTGTTAATTTCTCAGTAGTCGACCACCCCGCGATTTACAATCTGATTTTGGGTACTCCTTGGATGCACCAGATGAAAGCAATATCATCCACTTACCACCTTTGTGTTAAGTTCTCAACCCGAGGAGGAATTAAGACTATCCGCGGCAGCCATAGGGAATCTCGTGTCTGTCTGTTGGCCGAGCATAAGAAAGCAACAGGAAGAAATCCAATATCTTGCGCGATTGCGAGAAGCAGCTCTCTCAACTCATATAGCAATTACAGACCACGGAGGCCCGCAAAGAAAGCTAAGCAGAAACTTGCGACTCCGTTGTATCGATCTGCATTGACGATAACCATCTAGAGCGTTGTGCCGAAATCGGAGAAAAACTACAAGAACCACTACGGTCCGAGTTAGTAAACTTCTTGAAGGAGAATATTAACACCTTTGCGTGAGCGGCCGAAGACATGCCTGGAATCAGCATAGATGTGGCTTGTCATGAACTGAATGTGGACCTAACTTTCAAGCCGGTAAAGCAAAAAAGGCGAAAATTGGGCCCCGATCGTGCAAAAGCTGTCAATGACGAATCCAGTTGTGGTGAAGAAAAAGAACGGCAAATGGAGAGTTTGCGTAGACTTCACTGACTTGAACAAGGCATGCCCAAAGGATAGCTTCCCATTGCCGCATATCGATAGATTGGTTGAAGCGACGTCCGGCAACCAGCTTCTCTCCTTCATGGATGCATTTTCCGGATATAACCAAATCCTTATGCATCCAGACGACCGCGAAAAGACCGCCTTCATCACTGACCGCGGCATCTATTGTTACAAGGTGATGCCCTTCGGACTAAAAAACGCAGGGGGCAACATACCAGCGTCTGGTTAACAAGATGTTCGTGGAACAACTCGGAAAGACGATGGAGGTCTATATCGATGATATGCTGGTAAAATCTCTTCAAGAAGAAGACCATGTGGCTCACTTGCGAGACTGTTTTGCACNGCATAACATGAAGCTCAACCCAACAAATTGCCGATTTGGCGTCACATCCGGAGAGTTCCTTGGATATCTGATGACTCACCGGGGAATCGAAGCCAACCCAAAGCAAATTGCCACGCTCAACGATATGGCATTCCCCAGGAATAAGCGAGAAATCCAGCGGCTGACCGGACGTGTCGCGGCACTTAACAGGTTCATCTCAAGATTAACGGATAAATGTTTGCCATTCTACGACACCCTTCGCGGAAACAAGACGTTTGAATGGACCGAAAGGTACGAGGAGGCTTTCCAACAGCTAAAGCAATACCTGAAAGACGCCCCGATGCTTGTCAAACCTGTCAACGGCGAACCATTGTTCCTATATACCGCAGTTTCCCCAACCGCGGTTAGCGGTGTGCTACTCCGAGAGGAGAGAGGCGCACAAAAACCGGTCTTCTACGTAAGCCAAAGCTTGACAGACGCATAAACAAGATACCCACAACTCCAGAAACTGGCACTATTTTTTGTCATGTCCGCTAGAAAACTTCGACCATATTTCCAGTCTCACTCGATCATCGTCTTGACGAATTTTCCTCTGAGAGCAATCCTACACAGTACAGGCCAGTCCGGACGATTAGCTAAGTGGGCAGTCGAACTTAGCGAGTACGACATCAAATATCGCAGCCGCACATGCGCAAAGGGCTAGGTCTTGGCGGATTTCTTAATCGAACTCCCACCAAATCCAGTCGGGGATATCGACGAATACACTGTTTGGACGTTATACGCGGATGGCTCATCATCTCGGCAAGGTTCCGGCGCAGGCATATGCCTAAGGTCACGTATTGGCGAAATCATGGAGCAATCATTCCGGCTTGGTTTCGATGCGTCCAACAACGAAGCGGAATATGAAGCGCTAATTGCAGGACTAAGACTAGCAGCAGCACTAAACATTCAAAAGATTCAAGCCTTTTGTGAATCTCAGCTCGTTGTGAATCAATTCAATGGCGAGTATACGGCATGCGACGAGAGCATGGAAGCGTACCTAAAAATTGTGCAAGGGCTGGCAGCGCGATTCTACGAGTTTAGCCTGACCAGAGTTCCTCGCGGTGAAAATGCAATGGTAGACGCTTTAGCAGCCCTCGGCTCCACGTCCAATCCCGAACTGCGCCGAGTCATACCAGTGGAGGTGATTAAGCGACCAAGCATTCAAGAACACGACCAAGTAAACCTCCTCAATCCCGAGGACGGTGCACATAACGAAGAATCCTTGGAAGAAGAACCGGCTGATCCCATGGAAATCGACGAAACGCCAGAACAGACAGAATACGGATGCGATTCGCCATGGATAGATCGAATCGTGCAGGACATCACTAACGGCGACGCTCCCACCGAAAAATGGGCTGCTCGCAAGTTGAAAGCTCAGGCCGCACGTTTCGTCCTCCAAGACGGACAACTTTTCCGCAGGGGAATGACTGGTGTACTCCTGACTTGTGTGGAGGCGAAAGACGCTCACCGGGTCATGGAGGAAACTCACAGCGGGTTGTGTGGAAAACCACTCCGGGGGACGGAGTTTGGCCATTCGAATCAAACGTCACAGATTTTTCTGGCCAACTATGGTCCGTGACTGCGCAAAGTGTGAAAAGTGCCAGCGCCACGCTCCTACCATACACCAACCGACCCATCTATTGTCATCCATCTCTGAACCATACCCATTTATGTGTTGGTCAATGGNTCTATTGTCATCCATCTCTGAACCATACCCATTTATGTGTTGGTCAATGGACATCGTCGGTGTAATTACCCTCTCAAATTATCAAGGAATCAGTCCTCCGACCGCAAGAATTATCCGA
>OVAP01001842.1:0-21831 GCA_900406295.1 Aurinia saxatilis | reverse complement strand
CAAGATATGGTAAATATTTCCTTCCTTCTTATCTAGCACGATATCCCTATTTTTCTGGTAACTTCTTCAGTCTGGAAATGATTCGCCTTATTCCAACAACGGCTCATGCATTCCAAAACGACTTCTCTTTCAAAAACATGATAAACTCAGTGTTGTTTTGTTTGTTATTTTACATAGAAAACATCTTTTGTTTGTCTAAAAACTAGTGTGTTTCAGTTTATGATTTTTTTAAAGAATCCAGTTCGCCGATGTTTCTTGATGAGACTATTTCGTCGATCCTTCTCGTCATCTCTCACCTCTGCTCTCCAAATCACTCAACTATGCTCCAACGGTCGTCTTCAAGAAGCCTTACTAGAAATGGCGCTTCTAGGTCCCGAGATAGGGTTCCATGGTTATGACGCGTTGTTGAATGCATGTTTAGCGAAAAGGGCTTATAGAGGAGGTCAAAGAGTCCATGCCCACATGATCAAAACCCGTTATCGTCCCGCTACTTACCTTCGAACTCGACTCCTCATCTTCTACGGAAAATGCGATTTTTTGGAAGATGCACGGAAAGTGCTCGACGAAATGCCTGACAAGAATGTAATTTCGTGGACTGCTATGATCTCGCGTTATTCTCAAACTGGGCATTGTTTAGAGGCTCTTGGTGTGTTTGCTGAGATGATGAGATCAGATGGGAAACCTAACGAGTACACTTTCGCCTCGGTTCTTACTTCCTGTGTTCGTGCTTCTTTCGGGTTAGGACTTGGGAAGCAAATCCATGGACTTGTTATTAAGTGGGGTTATGATTCTTACATTTTTGTTGGAAGCTCTCTACTTGACATGTATGCTAAAGCTGGTGAAATTGAAGAAGCTCGCAGGATTTTTGAGTGTTTGCCTGAGAGAGATGTTGTTTCATGTACTGCTATTATTGCTGGTTATGCTCAGTTAGGTCTTGATGAAGAGGCGTTAGAGATGTTTCGGAGACTGCAGAGTGAAGGAATGACTCCGAATTATGTGACTTATGCGAGTGTTTTAACAGCTTTATCTGGACTTGCTTTGTTAAATCATGGAAAGCAAACTCATTGCCATGTTTTGAGATGTGAACTACTTGACTACACTGTCCTTCAGAATTCTCTGATTGATATGTACTCAAAATGTGGGAATCTCTCTTACGCTCGGAGGCTTTTTGATAAGATGCCTGAGAGGACAACAATTTCATGGAACGCGATGCTTGTGGGATATAGTAAACATGGTTTAGGAAAAGAAGTTCTTGAGCTCTTCAGATTGATGAGGGTTGAGAAGAGAGTAAAGCCTGATTCAGTTACTCTTTTGGCTGTTTTGTCTGGTTGCAGCCATGGAAAGATGGAAGACACAGGGCTAAGTATATTTGATGGAATGATAGCGGGAGATTACGGGGTCAAGCCTGACACTGAGCATTATGGTTGCATCGTTGATATGCTTGGCCGTGCTGGTAGGATCGGTGAGGCGTTTGAGTTCGTCAAAAGGATGCCGTCAGAACCAACTGCTGGTGTCTTGGGTTCACTTTTAGGAGCTTGTAGAGTTCACTCATCCGTAGACATAGGAGAATCTGTAGGTCGTAAACTCATTGAAATTGAGCCAGAGAATGCGGGTAACTATGTCATTCTCTCTAACTTGTACGCATCTGCAGGAAGATGGCACGATGTGAACAATTTAAGAGCACTTATGATGCAGAAAGCTGTTACAAAAGAGCCCGGAAGAAGCTGGATTCAGCACGATCAAACCGTGCATTACTTCCACGCGAATGATCGTACACATCCAAGAAGGGAGGAGGTGTTAGCGAAATTGAAAGATATATTGATTAAAATGAAGCAAGCGGGTTATGTTCCTGATCTTAGCTGTGTGTTATATGATGTGGACGAAGAGCAGAAGGAGAAGATGTTACTTGGCCACAGTGAGAAACTTGCTTTGACGTTTGGGTTGATTGCTACTGGTGATGGGATTCCAATTAAAGTTTTCAAGAATCTACGTATATGCATTGATTGTCATAACTTTGCCAAGATCTTCTCGAAGGTTTTTGAAAGAGAAGTGTCTTTACGGGATAAAAACCGGTTTCATCAAATTGTCGGAGGAGTATGTTCTTGTGGAGATTACTGGTGAACATCCTTACTAGACATGTAATATTGATTCAACCAACATCTGTGGAAATGCAGGTGTTGAAGAAAAACGGTACAAATAAAAGTTGATTTGATTCTTTTACTCTGTTACAGCTACGAATAGTACAATAAACCAAACATACAAAAACCTCGAAGACTCAAAAGTTGGCATCTTTATCGGTTGATTTCTTGGGTCTTGGGTTCTAGTCAATCTTCACTGAAGAATAGATCTTCCTCACGAACCAGAAGCAAGCATAGAAACCGATCGTGCCAGTTAGGACAAAGAACGCGTAAGATATGATGATCATGTACCCAAAGTAGAGCATTCCTGAGACTAGCTTGGTGATCTCCAGCTTTGTGAAGAAGTAGAAGATCGAGTAGAGGAAGAGGTAGAAAGCGGATGAGCCTGCGGTTAAGTAAGCTCTCCACCACCAGTTGTAGTCCTCACTACAAAGCTGGAAGTAGCACAGCACCACAGTGATCTCTGCGCAGGTGACTATCAAAATCAAGAACACTATGAAGAGGAACCCGAAGATGTAATAGAACTGGTTCAGCCATATTGATGTCAGGATGAAGAAGAGCTCGATGAAGACTGCCCCAAATGGGAGGATGCCTCCAATTAGTATGGAGAACACTGGTTTCATGTACCATGGCTGCTCTGGTACTTGCCTTGGGATCTTGTTTGTCTTGACTGGGTCTTCAATGGCTGGCTTCTTGTAACCCAGATAGCTACCGACAAAGACTAATGGAACTGAGATGCCAAACCAAAGGCAGAAGAGAGCAAACATTGTACCAAAGGGTATGGCTCCAGATGACTGCTCTCCCCAAATGAGAGCATTCAGAACAAAGAAGATCGCAGAAAGGATACCCGGGAACATGAATGCAGTCTTCAAAGTCATTCTCTTCCACTTGTTTCCTTTGAACATTTTGTGAAGGCGAGACGAGGAGTAACCAGCGAATATGCCCATGAAAACCCACAAGAGAACCATGGCAGTCATAAGCCCTCCTCTGTTGGATGGAGACAAGAACCCCAGCAATGCAAACATCATTGTAACAAGCGACATTCCGAAGATCTGAACACCTGTACCAACATAAACGCACAACAATCCAGAGTTCAACGGAGGCCTGAAGACATCTCCATGCACAAGTTTCCATCCGGTCTCTTCCTGAGCCTCATCTTGGGTCTCGAGTTGATTGTAGTTGGAGATATCCTTGTACAGTGTTCTCATCATGATCATGGCTACCATTCCAGAGAGGAAGAGGACAATCATGAGTGAATTTATGATGGAAAACCAATGGATTTGATCGTCGTTCATGAGAAGGTATGTGTCCCAACGAGAAGCCCATTTGATTTCACTCTCCTGGATATTCAAATTTCTGAAAATGTTTAACAAGCCAAAAAGTAAATCAAAAGAAGTCTGAATGTAAGATTCTTTACCTTGAACGAGACATCATATGTAAAGACAATTTCCTTTCCTTGCTCAACTTCTTGAGGGACTGTGTTGCTTTGAATTAGATTTTTTGTGTCCTTATTACAAGTCGTTAGCTGGGGATTCTTTTCATTCCACTCTTTGTACTCGTGCAAGATACTATCCAAAAATACAGAATCATTAGCTTTTATACACATTGAGAACCATACCTCAATATTCCAAACAAGACAGATATCAGGCAACTAAATAAAGGAAGTGAAATGACCAGTAGGCAATACCTATTAGGGGTAACCTCAAATCCAACAATACGAGCAGAATCTGACTCTGGGTCTCTGTGATACATAACTCGAAAGCTCAAGTGATTATGTATAAAGTATTTCTCTTCTTTGCTCTACAAAATCCCAAGCAAAAATTAGCTGGTACGAGAAAAATCAAAAAGACCCTAAGACTGCAGCAACAGCAGAGTTCTAGAAGCATACCCCTTCATAACTTCCTTTGAAGCCAACACGGAAACCATGTTCATAAGTCGTTGACTGACTTCCATCTCTCCTTTGTCTAAGTACAGCTACTGGAAGATTATCAAGAATCCTGTACATCGATCCAAGCGGATTAAGTAAAAAAAACATCCAGGGAAACACAGATACAAAAGAACAAGAATGCTATAGTTACTACTTACATATTAGCCCTGTATTCATCATCAATCTTTTCCTTAAAATTCTTCGTCGACTCAGCGTCAAGTTTAACGCGACAACCTACCTTGCAAGGCTGATCCTCTAACATTTGAAACTGAAACATTTTTTTTAAAAAAAGTCAACATCTCATGGTTGAAGAGGCTAATGTATGAATGAAGAAAAGCAATCTAACTACATCTAAAAAACAGAGGAGTTGAGTATAATGCTTACAGTATAAACCGAATTCTCGATACGGTCTCCTCTGAGAACCTCCCCTAAATTCTCAGCATTGTTCAAGATCTTAGCAGGCTTACAGTACTTCAAGTAGTAATAGTCATAAGGAAGCTGCGTCTTCGTAGAAGACAATTTGTTCACTTTAACATAAAGTGGATCACCCTGTTCCAAACCAAACACAACAAAACCAAATCAAGAGCTGAAAAAAGCCAAATTACTACTAACGAACCCAAAAAGATGTAAAATTGAGTGCAGATCTATCAATTTAGAGATGAATTCAGGTTCATTTCTTTGTTTTAAGAATCACACAAATCAAATTTCAGTTTCATTTCTTTTCTAGGAATCAAAAAATTTCATTGACCCCTAACAACAACCGAAACTGTTCAAGCAGATACAGATGAAAACAAAAGCCAAAAAAAAAAAAAAACACTAGATCGATCTGTTCGATTTTCAAAACACAAAATCGGAGAAAAGAGTTTTAATACCTTCTGGAAATCGCGAGGAGCGACTCCGGGGAGATAAAAGGCATGAGAAACGAAGAGGAAAGAGAGGAAGAGAGTGGCGTAGAAACAAAAGCTACTTCCTTTCGTCTTCTTCATCTAATCTATCTCCTCTTCTTCGGATTGATGAAGTTGCCGAAGCAAATAAAAAGAGACAAAGGACTGAGTTTTTATTATTTAAGGAAATAAGAATTGCGTTTTTTATGAATACGATGTCGTTTTCAAGGTTTGTGATTGCTTACAAATGATAAAGAGTAACCAATGTTTTTTTGTTCGGTCAAACCAATTAAGGGGAACAGATCTGAATTTATATCTTTACTTTTATGTATTAGTAAATAGAAGAATATATTTTGAGAATTTAATAATGCAATCTTATTCGCATAAATGTACTTAAAACATTTATTTGTAGACAAGATTGAGATTTTGTGTCTTGAATTCAGTTTACATATGATTAAAAAAAAGTGAGGTTCTGGTTTAAACATCTTGAAAAAACTTTATGTCAAATGTCAAAGCAAAGAGAAATGGTGGGTACGTTTTATTTTAGGTAATCATCGTGTGTTTGTTTGATACACATTAGATTATATATAATGTTTATTTGATTTTTATGTTATAATTGATGTTCAAAAATTGAGAACTTTTTTAATTACTGTTTAGATGAAAAATATGCATTGCATAATTTAAAAACAAAATATGTCATTTTACAAAATTGTTTATTCTAGTTCAGATGATAATAACAAAATACAAAAGATCATTAATGAATTGTGTGTTATATAACACTTAAGATAATTTATAATTACCAAATATTTTAAGAAAAATTTGAAAAATACCACTTTCAAATAAAGAATTTTCAAAACTATCAATCACTTTCAGATTCTTTACAAAATTATCACTTTGTTTTTTTATTAGTTTTGACCATATAATTTGATCTTTTCTTTTCTTATTTTATTTAATTATTTTCAATTATTTCTCGCGTAAGCTTAAGTTTGGAATACATATTCATGTTTATTTGATTTTTTTGTGTTTGGTATACTATATGGGTTATATATAATATTTATTTGATTTTATATTACTATTGACATTCAAAAATTGAGGAATTTTTTAGTTATTGTATAGGTGGAAAATATGTATTACATATTTAAAACATAAATATCTTATGTAATGGTTGAAAATATAATGAAAAAGAGATTTTTGAAAGATACTTAAATATGTATATCAAAGACGAGTAAAACCAATTATATACATTATGTGGATATGATAAATGATTATACTTTTTGAATCAATAGTCACTTATTTTACGAAATTATTGTTTTATTCTAGATGGATAATAGTTTTCTTTATTTAATCTTAAAACAAAAAAAAAACAAAATATAAATAATATATAATTTAAAACTTATATGATACTCTTATAATATATTTTAGATACAAACTTTAAATTATATATATATATATAATTTTTAAGAATCTAAGAATACAATTTCTCATTTACAAGGTGGAGATTTTATATTATGTGATTAAAAAAGTGTTAGTGGTGTGGTAAGAACCATGAGAAATCTTTATGTGGAAGCAAAGAGAAATGGTTGGGGGTTTGGAATGCTTAAGTTTATGCAGTTATATAACTTAAATCTAAAGAAAACTTAAGCTTTAATTCATAAATCATTTGTTTTTTTACAAATTGATGTTTATTGCAAAAAAAAAAACATTTAAATTATATTTAAACATAGTTAATTAAAATTATTAATCGTTGTGGGATAAAACGATAATTTTCTGGTTTTGTTAAAATAATTAATTATATGCTGCTTTACTAAATAAAAGGTTTAAATGAAAAAACAATGAGCTTTAATAATAACGAAACGAAGCGTTTTGACGCCGCCGGCAAATGAAAGTTCATATGCCGGTAAATAGAAAGAGAGGAAACAAAAGTCTCTCCGAAACCCGCCATGGAAATCGAAGGCGAAGACGGCACGAAGCTGACTCTTAATCCCGGAGTCAATTCTGTATTCGGAAGAGGAGAAGGATTCAACACTGATGACCTAACAGTGTCACGCCGCCACGTTTCTCTCCAATTAAAATCCGATAAGGTTTTCTTCCAAGTTCTCGGGAGGAATCCGGTTTGGGTACGGAAGGGAGACAAGATTCGAACTTTTCAGAAATCTGAGACGGGAGAGATCGGCGTCGGGGATCGAATTTGTGTATCGGGTCGTCACCCAATTTGGTACAATTTAAAGAGACGATGCGATGAAGTGATGGAGGAGAAGGTCTCAGATTGTGAAAGTGGATTGGATAGTATCGATTACTCGAACATTGATCCTGTTAAAGGTATTCAATTTTGCACATTGCTTCATAAAAATCTAATCTTTATGTTTCTGATTTTGGATTCTGCTCTGGTTTGTGTTGTCTGCATTGTGGAAGTAATTTATTATAACAATGTGTAGAATCTTGCTTATTTATAGGATTCTGATTTAAGAATGATTTGAGTGTGTGGGGGTGTTGCAGAGTTTGGATTTCTTGTGATTGGGAAAGAGTTTGAACAATATCCAAAGAGTAGGATGCGTGACATTAAGCAATGGGAATGGTTTTTGGAAGATTTTTCGAATGGGAATAGTGATGATGATGATGATGATGATGATGATGGAGATAAGAAGGGGAAGAAGGGATTAGGGAAAAAGAGAGGAAGGAAGAAAGGGAATGAGGATGATGATGATTGGGATGTTGAGAGTGAGGAAGATAAAGAGATGATTGTGAAAACGAAAGGAGTGAAGAGTGTGAATTACTCAACTAGATCCAAGAAGAGTAAGAAGGATGTAAACGGAAGTAGTAGTAGTAGTAGTGGTCGTGCTCAAACTAAACAGCGTAGAAGAGTAGATGATGATGAGGATGATGAAACATTGGGAGGTTTCATTGTTACTGATGAAGAAGAGGACGAATTAGACATAGATGATGAAGAAGAGCTTGTTTCTGATGAAGATGAAGATGAAGATGAGGATTGATAGTTAGAAGCCTAGAACCTACTAAGAAACTTGACTAAACCTGAAATGTAACAAAATCTAATCTTTTTTTGTTTGTAAAACTACAATCTTTTGTTCATTTTGTATGATGTTTGTGAGATTTTATTCATTTGTATCTACTACATTGCTGCTTCTACTTTGGGTGTAATAATTTTGTGAAATTCTCTCTACATTTTCAGCTTCTACTTTGGCTTTTGGTTTCTCAAAAGTCAAAACGTTGACAATTTCTTCAGCTGTTATATTGACTGAACATGGGACTCCACTAAGATACACGTTCCAAGCGCGTGTGGACAAAATTTACAAATTAAAAAAAATAAAAAAAGAAAACAGCTAAGTCTTCTCCTCTCGTTTCTTTCTCCTCCATCCTCATTTTCTGTCTTTCTTCTTCTTTTTTTCTTTCCCTGGAAAATTCCAATTTTTTCACAAAACAAGAAACCTTCCAGATAAGGAACAATATAGAATATGAGCAACGAAGAAAATATCACATCCATCAAACCCAATGATGATAACAGTGATGATGATTCCTCTGATCTCCCTTCTACACCCACCTTAGGTTAATTTCTTCACACATTTTATAAACAATTCTCGTTTATGAATTTTCCCTTTAATTCTCTGGAAAAAATTGAAATTTCTGGATAATCCGACAAAACCCTACCTTCTCTTTCTTTACTTCTGTCTCAAGTAAATCCCCTGTTTTTTGCTTTCTTGCTCTGGAATCAACAAGAATATATTAGGGTTAAATGGCAACCATTTTGTTTTGCAGATATTAGCCCAAAGGATCATGATCTTCTCGAGGAGCTTAAGGCAAGTTACTTCAAACCGTTAATGAAATCAGACACTAGTATTTTCTCTGTTTCCTCTGTTCATAATCTTGTTTGGTGTGTTATTTAACTAACAGAACTTAACCATAAAGCGAACCTTTGATGTGAAGAAACTCTCATCTCAAGTTACCAAACGCGTTCTGTTTCTCAAGGACATTCAGGTATTGTCAGATTGTCACTTCATTGAAAACTATAAGTCAATATTTGGTCATGTAACATGTTGTGTAATCTTTCAGGTTAAACACGATGAACTCGAAGCAAAGTTTCTTGAAGAAAAAGCTGCATTGAAGGCGAGATACGATGATTTCTGCAAGACGCTCTTTGATAAGGTAAAAAACTGAATCTTATTGTCTTATGTTATTTGGTTTAGGATTATACATTTGGCTTTTTCCTGAAATATACTGAGAATTCGCGCAGAGATATGAAATTGTGAATGGTGTGGTTGAAGCTGAGACGGAGAAAGAAGGAGTGCCTAATTTCTGGTTAATTGCAATGAAAACAAACGAATTGCTCGCAAACGAGGTTCAAGATTCAGTTTCATCTTTGGATTTTGTGTGTTCATTGGCATAAAATACATATGGTAAAAGTGTTGGTTTATGTAGATAACCGAGAGAGATGAAGGAGCATTGAAGTATCTTAAAGACATCAGATGTTGCAGACTTGAAAACGATTCAAGAAATTTCAAGATAGAGTTTCTCTTTGATCCTAATCCTTATTTCAAGAACTCGGTTCTGTCTAAAACTTACCATGTGGCTGATGACGATGAAGATGGTGTTGTTCTTGATAAAGTCATTGGGTGAATAAATCAAATCATCCTAAATCGATTTGGTTTTTTACATTTTCTTACTAAATTTTTAACTCAAGTCTCTTTCTTATCTTGTGATGTGTAGAACGGACATAGAATGGTGTCCAGGTAAATGTTTGAATACTCATAATGTTGTTGTGAAGAAGAAGGCAAAGAAAGGTTCAAAGAAGGTGAACAAGATCCCCTTGAACAAAACCGAAAACTGCGAGAGTTTCTTCAACTTCTTCAAGCCACCTGAGATTCCTGATTTTGATGTTGATTCTTTTGTTACAACCTTGGTTAGACTACCTTTAATTTTTTGATATACCGTTTGTTTCTTCATTATTCGGCGTAAAAAATATAGTTGTTCTTGCAGAGTACAGAACTTGGAAGCTTGATGGATCACGACTATAACATCGCGTAAAGCTTTAATGATCAACATTTTTGTGACATTTGACATATTTTCAAGTTCAGAAAATCCTTTAAGTTATGGTGTTTTTGGTTTTACAGTGTAACAATCCGAGACAAGCTTATCCCTCATGCAGTTTCATGGTTTACTGGAGAGGCTCTTGTTGATGAAGACGAATATGATGAGGATACTGATAATGATGATGAGAAGATTGACTAAACGAGAAGAGAGAGGTTTGCTTCAAACAGAGCTTGCCAAAATTGAAAGAGGAGCTTCATATTCTCTAATTTATATGTTTTTTTATTTGTTACAGAGACACCAAGAGTTTGAGAACGGACCTTAGAAAGAAGGCTTCATGGTCCAAGCACTTAGGCTTAAAACTTTAACATTTTGTGTTTCACTGTTAAAGGAAAATAGATGTGTTTTTTTTCTTTTTCTCATATAGGCCATTTTGGATAAACTCTTGAGAAAATACATTCTCTATTCCCCACCAAAGTCCTATTAAAGATTTGTCTCAAGCAGAGTTTACAAACTTTGAAAGAGGAGCTTCATATTCTCTACTTTATATGTTTTTTATTTATTACAAATAAGTTTTAAAAATCTCTCCCAGTACATAAATAAAGAACTGGTTTTAATTAGAGAGAAGACTTCATGCTCCAGGCACTTAGACTTATAACTTCAACATTTTGTGATCCATTATTAAAAGCAAAGAGATGTGAATTTTCTCCTATTGCCAACTTTGGATAAACTCTTGAGGTAATACATGCTTTCCCTTTCCCACCAAAGCTCTCCACTATTGAATTATCAATCTAGAAGACATAAACAACAAACCCATTAGCACAAAAATATCTCCACTTTTGTCCAAGTTCTTGTTATTGTGAAGAAAACTCACCAAAGTTCTGAGAGAAATTGGTTGATTAGGAGCAAGATCCACAAAAGCACCATATGTTGTTTTATCAATCCCTTTCTCTAAACTCGATTTGCTTTGGTCACTACACATAACCACTACATGCTTGTTCTTATTCCCGCGAGCTTTAAAGATTCTGAAATGCACCGATGTATACTCTTCCAAGTTCTTAGAAGCCATAACCATCAATCCAAATGGACCTAAACCGGATAATCCCTTCTTCTGACTGCAAATCAATTGCGGATCGGTCCAACCCGGTTCAATCACATCTGCTTTCTCCAAACCACTCACTTTAAACAAAACCTCCACATCCGCTTGTGAAGCTTTGATTCCATGAACCTCCATAACCGATCTTCCTCCCGCCAAAACTTTGTTTTTCAACTTGACTTGCTTCGTACGTAACCTCTCAATTTCCTTAACCGGCCATTGAACCAATCTCTTACCTGATTCATCAAGCCATATTTTCCTCGAAATCGCCTAATTAAACCAATAAACCACAGCTTAAACCGGTTAATTGCGTAACTAAACAAAAGAAAGATTCTGGTTTACCTGTAAACCGGCCCAGCCTTTCTTAATATTATCCTTCTCCGGAGACGACTCATTAACCCAACCCCACAAAACCCTCCTTCGCTTAACCGAATCATAAAACGTCTTGGACGCATAAAATTTCCCATAATCATATCTCGGAGCGGACCGGTCCATCACAAAACCATGATCCGGTACAAACAAATCTCTAACCCGATCATACGTACCAATCGTATAATAATCATGAAACGTATCCAATAAACTAATTTTAAGCACGTGCTTAATCTCCCCACCAAACGACGACGTATCAACACCCTCCGATCTTGCCGTCACCGGGAAAAAATCAGGACACTCCCACATCCCGGAGCCGTCGCTGTAATGAAGAGGCTTCGCCGATTGTTTCCAGTTTATGAAATCGCGGCTCGTGTAGAGAATCGCCAATCCACGGCGATTTTCTACACTTCCGGTAATGATCCGCCACCGTCCGTCGCGGCCGAGCCACGCGGTGGTGGGATCGCGAAATGCGGAGGAGTTTATGTGGTTGATCGAGTTCGGTACGACGAGTGGATTTGCCGGAGATTTAGTCCAGTGACGGAGATGTGGATCGGTTAGGTTTTTGGGCTCGGCGAGGTTTTGGACTTGACGGTTGTAACGGTCGTTTCCGGTGTAGAGAATTACGGGTTTGCCATTGGGGAGGATCGTGGCGGAGCCGGACCAGCAACCGTTGATATCGGACGGTCGAGATGGTTTGATTGCGGGGCGATGTGGGGTCCAGTTTATGAGGTCTGGTGACGTGGCGTGGCCCCAGACGATTTCGTTGACTTTCATTACGGCGCCGTTTGGGTACCATTGGTAGAAGAGATGGTAGATTCCTTTGTATATCATAGGCCCTGTCCAAATTTCATGTCACAATTTTATACACGTTTGACATTACATAACTCAAATGATTCGGAGTTTTTGGAGGTTTCAATTAGATTAGAGAGGTTTGGTACTGGAGATATTAATTTGAAGAAGTCAAGGTCAATCGGGTGCTAAAAGATCTAAATAAAACTATTATATAAATTAGCAAAGCGAAAAAACTAAAAAATATATTATCAATTTTTCAATTCTTTGTTTCTAGCTAAAGTAATTTTCCATGATTTACACTGGGATTACATTGGTTTAAATTGAAAAGACGAAAAATATTTCTTTTATTTAAAATTAACATAATTCAAACATATATTTATATAAAATAAATTGTTCATGCTTAATTCATTAAATAAGATAATAACTATCAAATGACTAAATTTTGTAAAACTGACTATGACCCTTTTTGTGTGTAAAATGCTCTTAGGATTTCATGTTTGTTTTTAGCTGACATGTTAATTTTATTTTTTGTTTGACACATAATTTATACGCTATTTCTTCTATTTATTAAGATCACCCGCATAAATTTGATTCCTTTAGATATTACTTGTTATTTTCAATTTATTAGCTAAAAATTGGCTATCTACGTGATTAACTGTAAAAACAAAATTGAGGGAGAGATGCTGTAACTAACCGTTAGGATCTTGTAGCATTGAATCAAAGCCCCAACATAAACACAAAAATGAGTGAAAAGATATAAGATTATGTACACGAAGTATAAAAAAAGGAAAATAATGACAGTGTACACAAAGTTTATAATATAATACCGTTCATCCAATTTTTGGGAGGCTGAAAATGATAACTGGTCCGGTAAGGTTGATTCTTGATTTTATTTGGGACGTGGTGCAAAGCCTCCAG
Organism: Aurinia saxatilis; assembly: GCA_900406295.1. NCBI lineage: Eukaryota > Viridiplantae > Streptophyta > Magnoliopsida > Brassicales > Brassicaceae > Aurinia > Aurinia saxatilis. Next base: position 8,664 of record OVAP01001842.1, on the reverse strand, counting down.
AACAATAGCATAGTTAGCAAGAAACAAAGAAACCAACAAAAAAATGACATTGTTACACCAAAATATGTTAGTCATTACTGAAATATTTTGTATGAGTTTTGCTTAGGAAGTAGTGGGAAGACCTAATTAATTTATAGGCGATGGAAGTTTTTTGGGCGTGCTTGAGGTGGTGGTCCATTACCATTACCCATACATTCTAAAATATCGATCCAAATGGCATTTTTATGTTCGTCGAACTCTATTTCATTAATTTTTATTATTCCTTTTTATTATTAAATTGTGTATATTTTGTAAAAATAGCCTGATTTTGAAGAAAAAACACGTTTAACTATTACATTACCTTTATCGACAAAAAAAAAAAAACTATTACATTACCTTTCAATGATATTTTCACATATTTGATCGATAGTACAGAAAAATTTATTTTAGTAAACAATGTTCCAAATAGTTTTTTGTTGTCTCATAACAGAAGATATTTTTCCACTAAATAATGTGACTTAATGAGCGTCATTGAGTTTTCATGTTCCAAGCACTTGGGCTTGATACATCAACAACAGTTTCGAATCCCTCATGCTAAAAAACATATTTGCTTCTACTGCCAGATCTAGATATAGTGTTGATGCTTCTGCATGATTGGCCTCCCCCACCATTTATAGCTCCCCACTATGGAATGCTCAATCTATAAAAGGAAAATTGTAGATTGAGAAGTCAATTTGAAATTGAATAAGATTATATGCCTACAAGTAGAATGCCACGTGAGAGTCTTCTTGAACTTTCTTTTAGAACTCAATCCAAAACGACAAAATCATAAGATCCTCAGAGTGAGATCTCCCCACTAAGTGATCTATCCCATAACACTCATCACATTTTCCTAATCATTTTGATGAGGATATGTTTCCATAATGGGTTTGGGAAGTAATAACTTTTTTATCTGTTTATTAGCTTATGCTGGTATTGTTTATAGGTGCAACTAAGAGGGAAAATAGCCTATTACTACATGCACTACAGCAAACTATGAAAATGCATACACGAACTAGTGTTCTATAACTTGCAATCGTCCCATCTCCTTTATATCAAGGGAACCACTTTTGATACTTTCACTTCTTGAATTTTACTTTGATATATTGTATTGGGCGCCCTTTGTAAGAAGTTCAAAACTCTGTATATTTACTTCACACATTGTGTTCCAGTGTGGATTCTGTCTCGTTGAATCCCAACTTAGGTTATAATAATTCCTTTAGGTATGAGTTTAAACAATAATAATAGGAAGAGTAAAAACTATAGTGATCCAAATTTTTACGCACTAAACCGTGGGAACTCCGGATATTGGTTCAATATTTTTTCGATGTTCAGTCAGCCGTTGATATTTTATTAAAGTGTAAATATATTATTTTCAAGTGGATTTGTACTAAACTAAAATATTTTTTATTTATTTAATAAACCGTGGAAGCTTTAGATTTTGATTCATTAATTTCTATGATGTTCACAACCAGTCGTTGATATTTTATGTAAGGCGTAAATACTACGATCCCAATTGGAGTTGTACTAAACTAAAATAGTTGATTTATACACTAAGTAATATATATAACTGAAAAAGATTGTTCAACCTAAACATTATTGTTTTACTGATGAAAACTTGTGTAGATGGATACAAAAATCGACCTTAAGTTAATGATAAGATGTTTTGTGTCCAACATATCTTTGCCCGAAAGATCATCACAAGGTTCGGTCAGCTTATTTTATATATTACGATAATATAAAATGAAAATACCATAGGTGTTTCTAATGTGTTAAGATAAAATTGAGGGCTACCTCTAGTATTGCCATTAAAATAGTTATTCAGTTATATATTCCCTAAACTTTTCCTTTCTTTGTTATGTGAATTTTTATATTTCTATCTAGCTAACGTTCCAAACTCCAAAAAGAAAAGAAAAATGAATTGATAAGTTTCTTCACCAGAATTAACTTGTGAAAATCATGTTTACATTGACCCGAAGAAGACCTATACACTTGATATCTGACCTGAAATAGAGATATTGCTCCCAAGTCGGTTTGTGAGAAATCTGTAAATCCATTTTAATAACCATGTTAGAGGGAGGTTTACATAAACTGCTTTATCAACTTTTTTCACCTGTAGTAGGTGTATAAATGTAACTCATTAGAGAAACATGTCATTTAGTTAATTTGAATACGGAAACTCTCTATTCAATGCCTGTCTTAACTTTTCTAGAAGCCTAAGAACATCATTATCAATAGTTTCTTAATCAGGTTCTCCAATTTTTTTTTTTTAAAAGTGTATAAAACTAATCGTTTTAAATTAAATGAGTATCTCACTATTGGAGAAACCCACAAAAAAATATTTCTATGGAGATACTTTTAAATGGATTTCTCCAATAGTAATTTTTTTTTTTGTCAACTCCAATAGTGAGTTACTTATCTAATATAAAATTAGGGGTTTAACCACATATACCCAATTTTTTATCTCATTAATCACATATACCCACTTTCCTTCCTTTTAGTTATTTTTCTTGTAAAAAATCTAAAATATCCCTATTTAAATATTAGCTATATATGGGGTTTTAAGGTTTAGGATCTAGGGTTTAGGGTTTAAAAACCCTAAACCCTAAAATCCTAAACCCTAAAAAGTCTTTCCACCCCTAATAAACCCTAACTTCCTAAAATATAAACCATAAATCTTAACAATTAAATCCTAATAGTTATTAAAATTTAAATCCTAAGTTTATAAGGGTTTAATCCTATATCTTAAACCCTAAGAAAATCATAAACTCTATAAATTTAATTAACCTTAAATCCAAAAATCCTAAACCCTAACAAATATATCATTTATAATGAAAAATAGCTTTAGTAAATGAAGGGTAAAATGGTATCAAGATAAAAAGGAATGGGTATATATGATTAAAAAAAAGGTGTGGTTATATGTGGTTAGTGGGTATGGAAAGTTGGGTATATTTATCATTCTCTCATAAAATTATTACTTTTATACACTTGTTTTTAAATATTTTGAAAAAATTCATAAAAAAAAAATCCTTGATAATAATGCTCTAAGGCAAAAAAAACATTTAGAGCCTTTTTAATACATGAATTTTTTATTTAACACAAATGGACCTTTTTATAGAAATGAATTTTTGGAAAATAAGTATGGACCCTTGTATTTTGCCATGTTTGTTATTGTCCACTCTCTAAGCGGGCTTGAATATATATATATATATATATATATATATATTTTAATGAATATGATGAAAAATAATCAACTCCTATATATCCAAATTTGGAAACTAGAAAGAATAATTAAAACCAAAATGGCCATGAACCGGAATTAACCGATAAGGGAATCACGGATTTATCCTTGGGGGAAATGACGGAGTTGGATAACAGGATAAGTATCCGTTGAATTGTTGAAATACGAACGGTCAAGATAGTTGACCAGATCCGTTAACGTGTAGTAGGCAAGTAGCATGGTTACACAAAACGATGACGTTTCAGTTGAAACAAACTATATCCGAGTTCACTATTGAATATTGATGTGTAGTCACTACTCACTAGTGTTACAAATTCGTTTGGTCACTAAGCTTAATATTGAGATACGTATCTACGCGTGTATAATGTCCACACACTATTATCATGTTTACTGAAACTTGGAAGATTTTTCTTACCGAACATATATAGAATTTGTAAATTTAGTATAGTAGTAGTATATAATAATACAAAAAGATGAGAAGTCAACTAAAATGTCATAATATCTTTTTTCAAACAAACAAATTGGACCCTCTATTTTTGTTTTTTTTTCCTCTCTTTTGACAACCAAACAAATTGGACCTTACAAGATCTCCAAAATCAACTCAAATAAATTCTCAATAAATGAAGATCCATCATATACATATGTGTATCTTTCTCTGCCGTATGTGATCAACTAATTTGAGCAGACTTCATACTCCAAGCATTAAGGCTTAAGACATCAACATTTTGAGATCCATAGTTAAAAGCAAAGAGATGTGCTTTGTCTCCTATTGCCAGTTTTGGATACACTCTTGAGGTAATCACTGCTCTTCCTCTTCCAGCGAAACTCTCTACTACTGAACGATCAATCTACAACAACAACAACAAATATATTTGAGTTTTTTAAAATATAATTCAAACTTGATTCTTCACTTTACCTAGTGAAAGATTCTTTCTATTTTAGTATATATTATTACGATTTATGTCCAAAAGATATTTTTCTGTATTTGCATGACTTTTCAGCATTTCCATAAATAGTAAGATCTATGTCTATAAAAATGCAGATATAGGTGTGAAGTGGAGACTTAATTACCAAGGCTCTGAGAGGGATTGGTTGGTGAGGATTAATATCCACAAAAGCTCCATAAGTTGTTTTGTCATTATCTTCTTCCAGTGAAGATCTGTCCAAGAAAATTCCACATCAACAAAAAAAAGTCCACTAAATTCAAAAGTCCAATTTTGGATACAGTACCTAAATCTTTATAATTGTGACAGTCTACAGAAAAAAGTCTATGTCTGTAAAAAGCAAATTATCTAAATGAATTAGAGATAATAATCAAAGCAACGTACCTGCTTTGGTCACTGCACATTAGCACAACGTACTTATTGCTATTCTGACGAGCTTTGAAGATTCTAAAGTAAACCGATGTGTACTCTTCCAAGTTCTTTGATGCGAAAACCATTAAACCGAATGGACCTAAACCGGACTTAGCCGACACATTCATCTGACTACATATCAGTTGTGCATCAGTCCAAGTTGGTTTGATCACGTCTGCTTTCTCTAAGTCATTCACTTTGAACAAAACCTCTACATCAGCCTGTAAAATCACGAAGAAATTTTCTTAAAACATAATTTTCTAATGCTAATTAGTTTTCAAACGATAATAAATTAATAATAATCAAACCTGTGCAGCTGTCACACCATAGACTTCAAGCTTAGATCTTGACTTTAGAATTTTGTTGCGTAAGTTGACTTGCTTTGTACGTAATCTCTCTACTTCCCTAACCGGCCATTGAATCAATTGTTTTCCTGATCGATCAAGCCAAATCTTCCTTGGAATAGTCTAATCAACAACAATAAAACAAAAAGTTAAACTCAATCTCTAATAAATTATGCTTAATTTGATTTAATTTCAGCTTAATCTTATAATTTACCTGAATACCGGACCAGCCTTTCTCAACATCATCCTCAACCGAAGACGACTCATTAGTCCAACCCCACAAGATCCTCCTGTTCTTAGCCGAGTCATAAAACGTTTTCGACGCGTAATACTTCCCGTAATCGTACCTAGGAGCCGTACCGTCCATCTTAAAACCTTGATCCGGTACAAACTTATCCCCAACCCTATCGTACGTACCGATAGTGTAATAGTCATGTTTCGTGTCATCCAAGCTAACTTTCAAAACGTGCTTCAAAACGTCCTTAGGTCCACCAAACGACGAAGTCTCAACACCATTGGAACCGAACCTAGTAACCGGGAAAAAATCAGGACACTCCCACATACCACTTCCGTCGTCGTAATGCAACGGGTCGTGAGTTTTTTCCCATTTTAGAAAGTCTTTGGTGGTGTACATAATGGCCAATCCTCTACGGTGGATCTTGCTTCCGATGATGGTTCTCCACTTCTTGTCGTGACCTAGCCACGCGGTGGTCGGGTCACGGAACGAGCTAGCGTTGATCCCATTGACCGCGTCTGGAGCCATCAGAGGATTTAAAGAAGATTTTGTCCATTCTTTAAGATATGGATCGTTTAGGTCTTTAGGCTCGGCTATGTTTTGGACTTGTTGGTTCTTCGGGTCGATTCCGGTATAGAGAATAACCGGTTTGCCATTGGGGAGAATCGTAGCTGAACCGGACCAACATCCGTTGATATCGAACGGTTCAGATGGAAAGATAGCATGGGGATGTGGGGTCCAGTTGATTAAGTCTGTCGACGTGGAATGGGCCCACACGATGTTTCCCCACACGGCTCCCTTCGGGTTCCATTGGTAGAAAAGATGATATATTCCTTTGTATATCATAGGCCCTGTGTATAATATAAAGTATTGAAATATTTATTAAACTATATACTATATGGATAATAATAAAAATAAAAGCAACGTGGTGTGCAGCGGGATACAAGGTCGGGCAATACATTAGAAAAATCAAATATATACGGTTGGTAATGCTGACTTATTGGTGTAATAAATGTATTTTGTAAACGAGTTTCTAGGGGAAATGATCTGTATATTGGATATGAAGAGTTGACTAACCATTTGGATCTGTTTCATGAAGGCAAAGATCAAATCCAATTTGTCCAAGCACGAACCGAAAGGAAAAAAACAAACAAACGTTAGATCATTTAAATGAACAAAATATAACATTAAGATTGATATGTATATATACGGTATTAAAATGTACCGTTCATCCAATTTTTGGTAGGTTGGAAATGGTAACCGGTCCGGTAAGGTTGGTTTATTGAAGGAGAATTGGTGTTGGTGCTTTGAGTAAGTCTCTTGTAGACATGGTGAGAGGCCTCGAGATGGACGACATAGTTACTAAGAAGTAACGTGAACAACAACCAAAGTCCAATGTTGAAGCAAACTTCTTTGGTCATTGTGTGTGGTTGTTTTTGTTTGTGGTTTGATGTTTGAAGGAAGGAAAGATCGTGTCAAATTTATAGGCAAGGGACGAGGGCAAGCCTGTCAATATCGAATTTTGAAATATTATATTCACCAATTAAATTTATTGACAATAATGAATATTGTCTACACTGCCATAAGTCAGACATCTAACCAAGTTGTTTCTAAACAAAGACTAATTTTGGTCTTGATTGGTTCATCCCTTCTTACAACACTTCTTGAAATCATTACCAAGCCTAATATTTGAGTGGTATTTTTTTTGGTAACTTGGAGAATTAATCAAACTATAAAAAAGTGCTAAAGACTTATATATAAGATAACTTAACAAGAGAAATGAAAACGTAAGATTAAAAAGTCGTACGTTAGAAAGTTTTTTCTTGGTAATCTGATACTTTGGTCATGATTCATGAATAAACCCGAAACTTATTACAGCTACCGTTTTAGGTGACATGGATAATAAGTAATAAGTGTAACATGTATACGTAAGTTTTGTATATAAAAGACAAAAATGTTTTTTCTTCCCATGCCGTTCGTCAACTATTTTAGGCTATGAAAAGTGTATTTTCATAAAAATCACATATGATATCGTAATAACAAAAATAATATTTTTAAAACTATGAACGTGTCTCCACTCTCCACCATCCGTCCATAGACTCCATACACGAGGAGAGGAGAGGAGATTAAACAAACGCAATTATCTAAATATTTGAATATTATAGTGGAAAAGTCAGAATTCGGACTCTATCTTTGTCCCTTTGTAAGATCCTCCTTAACATTTCTATACAACTTTTTTGACATTACCATAATTAGACGAACCGTACCACGTAGTAAAGTAAGTTGCGACTTATCCATTGTGTGATATGATTCACCAATCCGGTTCTCTACTTTTCCATTTCACCTTATTTTTGTAACTAACCAATATAAGATATGGATATTAAGTATTAACGACATTAGTTTGATTACGGTAAGAATAATTTAATACAGATAAGTGGTAGTATAAGAAAACAGTTCACTTGATGGTTAATGTCGTCATGTTTGAGACCATTTATGTCAATCTTATATCATTTAGATTCAGATTGTAATGGGTGTAAACCATTTACGGTCTGCTTTTAGCTAATTTAACCAAAAATGAATTTCAAGAGGCAATTGGTAATTCGTCCGTATCGTAATTTTCGTTGTAAAATGCTTTTCTTACTATTAAGTACACCATTTATAACAAAAGGAAGAACAGCAACATAACATGTCAGCATCACATAATAATTTTTTTAAATGTGAATTATTTTGGGGTCTAATTTGCAACAAAACAAAAATATTTTGGGGTCGCCGTGTTATGTTTTCTTGGTAAAGGTCAGGGGTCACCGAGTTATGTTGTATATATTAAATTTATTATGATTGCATTCTCACCCCATACCAAACATGTGGAAATACATATAAGCCTTTAATATCGCAGAAAATACCAAAATATTGCGCATTTTTGTAGATATAATATTAAAAAAATAAAACTAGTGTATATGGCAAATTGAGTAGATGAGCATTATTTTTCAGACCAAAGAAAAATTAAAGTATTGTAATTTTATAACTAGTGAGAGATCAACATTAAAACGGAATAACTATATAAGCTACATAGTTGTCAAATAATTCAATAACTACCATTTTTTATATGCTTTGAAATTTATAATTTTATGATTATATTTAAAACGTGAAATCATTTCGATAGACTAAAAATAATAATTTATAGTTAAAACCAAACTAAAACATTTATATTTTATTATATAAACTAAAAAATTGTATCTATCATTTAATTCAAATAACATTCTATTAATAAGCTCTTTTTCTTTAACTCTTATGAACAATCTAGTACAGTTGTATATTTGGAATTATTGTTGGTTACTCAATTGTTTGGTCATCAAAGTTGACTACATATGTCTATTCCTTTCAAGAATTAAAAATATAGACAAGCAAAGCTATAAAAGTTACACTACAAGAGAAAAGATGAATTACATCATTTAAATTATATCACATATT